>NNCF01127338.1:175772-246150 GCA_002313205.1 Laupala kohalensis
GTACAAAACTGGGGTTTATAATTGCTGGGTCAATACCTTCAGAGGTGGACGAAGAATATTCTTGTAATTTTACAATGCAAGAAGAAAATAACTCAAATAAGGCCCTTGAGGAAAAGTTAAAATCATTTTGGGAATTAGAAGGCTTCAATAAGAACGAGGAGAAGTCATCGGTTAACCCAGCAGAGTTACATTTTAAAAACAACACTGTTAGACACTCTGATGGGCGTTTTCAGTTGGCATTACCATTCAATCAGGAAACAAGGTTGCTAGGAAAGTCGTATAATTTGGCCAAAAAGAGATTATTAATATTAGAAAAACGATTTGCCATTGACGAAGATTTACAAAAGGATTATAAAGCGTTCATTAATGAATATTTGAATTTAGGTCATGCCACGAGAGTAGGAAATGAGGTATTCGAACAAAATCATCATCTGTTTGTGAACAGATTTAGGTACTTGACGGGAGGGGATGAAACGAGTGGGTAAGGGAGGAAAGTAGGACATGTCATCTAATACACTAAACCTTTTCTGAGTGAAGAGTTGGGGTGGTGCATATGTCGTTGGTCTAACCGGGTGATGGCAGTTGGAAGGACGGCGAGAATTCCTGACTGTAGTCCAACCGCCGATCGTGTTCTTATTGACCTCCTTCATCGTACTGATCCGTCTGTCAATATAATACTAACTCATTGTAGGCTTTGTGAAGGTCCGCTTTGAATGAGTTCAGGAATGAGATAGTGTTCATTGTTAAGTTAGTTAGCTACTTAACGATAAAAGCAAATGAGAATATACGAAAACTGACAACTAACACCAAATGAAGTATATTAGTATAATAACATATTTATTACTTCGGAAGTTACAAATGAGATATTAAATAAATACACAAACATACGGACTACAAAAATTATTGAACTAATTATTTAGGAACACAACTGGAGGTTATTTAATTCGACAATAACTACTCTATATTAAGTTAAAATGTAAATAAATACGAAAAAATTAAAAAAAACTAATCGTAAAATGATGTAATAATTTTATGTAATTATGACGACGAAAACGTTGGTGCAACAATATGCCAGGGTTTCTTTGAAAGTTTAATTATTATGTGATAGAATGTGCACGAGAAATTCTAAATTCACCCTAATGTTTTACTCCTGATGCACCAAGAAACTAAATTAAATATTACATTTGTACTTTCGTAAACTTTATCACACCTTTGAGAAGCACTTGAATGAAAACAATACAATGTATGTTAGGTCCGTTAGGTTTCATAAACCTTAGGAAAAGTTTTTAATTTTTTTTCCACTTAACACACAAAACAAACAAATTTTACACTACAATAAAGGTAGGAACTAAATACAACCACTTAGTCACAGAAACTAGAGAAAAATAATATAATTAGGAAGATTAAACTGAAATATACAGAGAGCTTATTCAGAACCGTAGCTAACGCCAGGAGCAAGCTAACCAATATGTTACCTAGATAAATGTATTTCATTTCTCTACAATTATTTTTTCTTGGTGCTGGGATTCTTTTCCCGTCAGTATATATACTAAGGGCTCTAGTGACCCTGTTGTTGACGAACCCTAAAGCCCCCGCCCCAAAAAAGCAACAACTATATATACTTTCTGTTATTGAAAAATAAAAAAAACCAAACTTTTCACTATACGAGTAATTCGGTGAAAATAATGTAAGCTATTTCTCTATTGCGTATTATACACAACAAAAAAGATAGTTATGTTTGTTATAAATAGTATATTAATATTTGTTTGGTATTCCAGACCATCTCTAAATCAATAAACGATTCTCGCATTAGTATTCCGTCACCCTATCTTACAGTCCTTGAGCCTTGTGCTTGTCTAACTAACAGTACTGAGTTGAACGAATAGCGTCCTCTAAGATTTCCTAACTCATTCAACAGTTATAACATGTTCTAATTGCTCTATTGACGTCCGTAATATAATCAATATAAATAAATTACAACGTACCGTGCTATGTTAGAAGGTCGTAAGTTGTAATTTATTTATCACAATGATATCAGGTTTTGCGATTACAAGATTGCTTCGCGATAAAATTCCTCCTTTTCAAAATACATACTCAAAGATTAAACAGGACAAGATTCATTTTGCAGAATCAATGCAAACAAATAATTGAATCGTAAGCAAACAATAAATAACATCAGGGTGACAACGACAGGCAATGAAAGTTCTATGAACAATGTTTTTTTTACTCGTGCGACTCCCGACTTTGAATAAGTTGGTCGTCGTGGTTAATGAAGTTCTCCTTCTCGTCGCAAGGTGGCGCTTCTGGTGATAAATCCTGCCGTAGCTAGATGAAAGCGTTGGAGTACGTTAGCTTGCCGCTTGGTGGTGCTGCCGTCTAAGCCTCTGCGTGATATCGTAAGAAGACGTCTCGTGTCCTCAGAAGATAGTTTTAATTCCGCCGCAGATCGTAAGAGGGCGTCTCGTGGCCTCTGTTGATAGAATTAATTCTGCCGCAGATCGTAAGAGGCGTCTCGTGGCCTCTGAAGATAGATTTAATTCTGCTGCAGATCGGGTTATTGCGCAGAGCTGGATTTCTTGGTTGAGGTTATTATCGGAGACGATGTTCACTCATCAAGAGAATCCGTCGTACTGATTTCACCGTCGTAGCTGTTGCTATAAACTAAACTTTGACAGCTGACGACGTTAGCGACGTAACACTGGGTCGAGGTTTGTCTATTGAAGCTTGCTCGAAGCTTCTTAATAAACTGACCCGCGTTCTCGAAGTTTCTTAATAAATAGGCAACACACGCTTGATGGTGTATGCGGCCCGTGCGTCTCATGGAGTCTTCTAATGTTTACAATGGAGAGACTCTCTTGCGGACGGTGTGTATTATTCTGGCCTTGGATCTTGAGTCTCTGATACTGCATCTTGATGACGGCATAAACAACATGGCGTTTACTGCTTTGGCGTGGTAACATGCATCTCTTATGTGTTAATGCATGAGGGAGTTCATCATATACTTGTAAGGTACGTGTTTCGCCGTATATGTAGTAAGGTACGTCTACACTTGTATCAGTTAGTTGAACACAAGAAAGAAGACGGAGTTCATAAAACAGTATGCGAACAAGGATCTTTACTGATTGCATTTATTTTTTACGCTCAATACTAGTTATTGAGTGAATTATCATCTTTATTGCAAAAAACCTGGAAGGACTATGGAACAAAAATATATGGAACATTGGAGGAAGGACTCCTTGAAACAGACGCCCGTACGCCAACTCCAGTGACTCTGGTTCATCACGGAGCCACCCCTCATACCTCACCCGCCAAGGACTCAGCGACACATCACCCAAGACGGAAGTCACGGCCAAGAGGCAACGATCCGCTGAACCCTGCGCGTCCACAAGCTCCAGCGACCCTCGTCTGAAAGGTAGCACTCCAGTGCAAGGTAAGTCAGGTCCCGGCGGGGACAACGCAAGCGGTGTCCAGCATCATTCTTGGCCATCCCATCATCATCTTTAGAATTACCAATCTCACATTCAATCCTCAACGTCACCATCCCTAATATGGATTGTGACCAGAAATTTATTACACAAAAAAGTTATTCAAACCTAAACTTTCACTTCAATCTACACTGATTAATTTGTCCAACAGATTCACCACCATTGCAAACACATCCATAATTTCATCCGCTTCATCAGCACCAGACGGTAACATTACCTCCACCTTATCAATCAATTCATCCAATCCAGGATTGAAAACAATCAATGATCAACCCATAGTTGAAAACAACCACCGTTGTACAAACTTAAGCCCAGCATTTTCCTGCGGTGGTAGGAAGGGAGGCCATATATTCATAGAAAAAGGAACTTCTAAAAGAACTACAGAAAGTTTCTTCTTCCACCTTGACAGGTGAAAATACAAAAAGTTACTTCATAGTAAAAGTAGACAATCTCAAGGACCACCACGCAGTGACTAAAAACCTACAGGACCTCAAAAAAGAGGATCCTAATACTTCTTACTTCTTTCATCTCACGGAGGAAAGAAAACACCGTTTACTAGTGAGAGGTCTTCAATCAAACGAAGTCCTCTCAGATTTAAAAACAGCTATTGAGGCCCAAGGTTTCAAGGTCTATCACATATCGGAAATTTTAAAGAAAATAAACAATAGACTCACCTCGGTTTGTTTCAGATTGAAATAGATAGATCTAACACCGCTTCTTTTACAGCAAATATTAGATATCTAAACCACCTTAGAGTTAACATTGAGGAACCACACAAAAAAGACTGGATCACGTGATTCACGAGATGCCACAATAAGAACCACTATGGGGACACATTACGAACCACTGTGGGAGTGACACTATCTGCCTCATTTGTGCCCAAGATCACGAAATGGCAGACTGCCCGAGACCATCTACATTGGTATGAGCTAATTGTGTTGGTGACCATGAGGCCTCGTGGTCTGGATGTCCTGCGTTGATCCTTCTCAAGCAAAGAAGAGAGGAGCAGATAAATAAAGCAAGGGAAAGGAGAGACACTGCACTTCATGACAACGGAATGAAATATCTACAACACACCTTCGCAGCAGCACCCACCCCTTCTCCTCTCCATACCTCTTTCGCCAAAATTGTAAAGGGAACCTCCCCTACCCTACAGGAAAATCTGATAAAAACTGTTAACTTATCTGGCATCCATGAAACCATATCATGCCTTTGACCTCAAGAAAATCTTCGCTGTTGCTACTCAAATAATCAACATCTTGAAAGGACCTGGAAATATACTGGAGAAGGGCCTAGTAA
Source organism: Laupala kohalensis (assembly GCA_002313205.1). Taxonomy (NCBI): domain Eukaryota; kingdom Metazoa; phylum Arthropoda; class Insecta; order Orthoptera; family Trigonidiidae; genus Laupala; species Laupala kohalensis. The sequence continues at coordinate 180,557 of NNCF01127338.1, forward strand.
TCATCAACATACTAATTCCAGTTTTCGAATAATGGACAAACAAAAATTCAAAATCATCAACTTTGGATCCTGGAGTCGATGAAAAGAAATAATCCATTTCGCAATTTCTATTAGAAGTGATTTCGACGCCGACTCTTATGTCGATAGAATTAACGGCGATTGAAATAGGAACGATCGACGGTCCACTCACAATAGTGACCACATACCGAAGACCTACGAAAGCGAACCCATTAGAAAAAACTGACATTATAAAATCTCTTTCACCAAGATTAACCATCGCCGACGACCTCAACGCAAAGCATAGTTCCTGGGGATATATTAAGGACAACTAGGTGGGAGTGACGACTAGGTCAGAGAGTTCATGGACGACAATTCTACACTCTTACTTCTCCCTCCCACAGGACCCACACACCTCGTTAACAAATCCCCTCACGATATCCTCGACATTGCTATACATACCAACAACCAACCCTCATCCACTTCAATAATTGACCTCTGACCACCTCCTAATCCAATTTAAAACTTACCTAGATTTCTACCCCTACCAATTTGACCCTCCCCCTATCAAAAAATCCGATTTGGGAACATTCACTTCCCGGCTCACCCAAAAAATAAATCCCAACCTCCCATTGAATAACTCCCATGAAATAATATCGCCATTGAACATTTGACCTGTCACATTTCCTCCTCCTTTCGCCTAGCTACTACAATCAAACTCGCCCCACATCTCCTGAAAACCCTCCCCCTGGCACTAGTAAGAGAAAGAAGTCGGGCTCAACGCAAATTCTACAAAACACGAGACATTGAGGACAAAAAACATTTCCTCAAAATCAGAAGAACTCTTCATGAGAAGTTGAGATTTCTCCAAGCTAAGGCATAGCAGGACTTTATAACGAAAGCTAACACTGCTGAATCTAATGACATTTGGAAAATCCAGAAAATTTTAGGTAATCCAAGAACGGCCATTCACCCAATACTGGATTTCGGCACCAACTCGCCCAAGAACGAAGCCAAGAAGGCGGATATATTTGCAAACACTCTAGAAAAAAGGTTCAGTTGTCCATTACTTCCTGTCTCAACATTACCAGCTCTGTTGTCTCGCTTAGAAAAAGTTAAAGAAATCCAGCAACAACAAGAAAGCGAGTGGCCAGATAAGATTAGAGGTAAGCAACTAAAGCATTTGCAGAGGAATGCCACGGAACTTATACATAAACTGTTTAGCTCCTGCATCTCCATGGGGTATTTCCCTTTTCCTTTGAAATGCGCAACAACTATCCTAATCCCCAAACCCGAAAAAAATCCAAAAGACCCAAACAACCATAGACCCATCAGCCTCCTCTTTCAACTCGGAAAATCCTTCGGACGTCTCCTTCTCCGCAGACTCTACTCCTTCTTCGAAACCAATGACATTCTCCCCCCTCTCAGTTTGGATTTCGTAAAAACCTTTTCTTCTCCCCCCCTACAGACCTTCCGACATGCACAACATCTATCAACTCCCCTCTCCAGTCGCAAAACTGTTCCCGCCATCTTCTTCGACTTTTCATATGCCTTCGCCACCGTTCACCATGATATCCTTCTCCGCAAAATCATCCTACTAATACCGCCAATCTTTCATAACATTTTCCAAAGATACCTCCTCGACCGCACCTTCAAAGTAAAATACTATTGTTCCCTCACGACACGGCGCCGCATTGTCGCAGGAGTACCAAGTCAGCGTCCTTGCTCCAACCCTCTTCTCCCTCTTCTCTGACAAATAATTAGTGGAGATTGGAGTCATTTTCAGTTTTTGGGGCTCTGTCGGGGGAGACGGTTACGAAAGACAAACACCACGGGGATACGAGCTTGTTTTGCTTCATCAGAGTTCTTTTTCGGTTCTTTCTCGTTGGTTCATGATGAGGTCGTTTACTCTGATTTTTGAGATCACTCATTCGAGATGGATTGAAATTATTCACCTATCATGATATTTTTGAGTTAGATATTTTTAGAGTTTGTGTTTATGAGACTATTATGAACTTGTTACGAGATGAGATATCAGATAATATCCACTCTAAAAATCTTCGAGGTTGAGCAATACGTCTTGCCGATCTTCTTTAAAGTTGCTTCTGATTCAGTGATTATAATCAGATTCTCACTTATATGTTTTTAGTCATATGACGAATAACGAATTAGTTGAGTTCGTGTTTCGCCACCAGCGTTTAGTCTCAGTTTGTGAGCTTTACGCGAACTAACTCTCATTTAGAACTGACTTTCGCGAGTGATGAACCTTTTTGGAAATGAACAGTATTAGTGCTATTCCGCCGTTATTCATTATCATCAAATTGAGAGGGGCGACCAAGCCAAAGACATATAATGTATTGAGAAGTATATTTTAGCGCAAACATTTTTCTGTTTAATATTTTTAATTACCAATTAAAATCTGACTGATTCCTATGAAGGAAAATATAATACATACAACCAAATAATTTAAATAGTGTATTGTCCCCCATGTGGTCATACGCAGTTTGTAACTGCTTTTTTGACAATAAAGTTTATTTATTTATTTAATATTGCAATAGTAGAAGTGTGACTCTGGAATAGATATTATGTAGAACAATATCATTAATTTTTGGAGATTGCATACGAATAAACTAAAATCATGGGAGAAAACATTGGCAACTAACTATCTGAAATTTCTTCTTTGAAAAACATTACTTCGTATTCAGATATTTTCACAAGTTACAAATAGATTTAATTTTCTCTGTTTGAATTTATTCGATAATTGTTAAGTCGTGTATTTGATTCATGACACGAAACTAATCTCATGTTCATAAATACCATAATTCAAATAAAGCAAATTTCCATGAATTTTGAACGTGTTTCCGTTAGCCAGATGTAATTATTTATTATGAAATATTTACTTAATTAGAGAAAGAGTTTGATTAAATAAAAGAAGGAAAAATACTATAAAACTAGATTTTTTAATTCAAATATTTTAGATTTTAGTTATACTCACCGCACTACAAAAAAATCCATACGGTCTTCTTCAGCCGCCAGAAGAAAAAAAAGAAAATTCCGGATTCATGCTGTTTTCTCTCGGAAAAAGTAATTCAAACATTCATTTTAAATTTGAGGTGTGTTAAGTGTAATTTATTCAATACTGACATTTTATGGAACGTCAGAAATGATAGTTTTCTTAAATTTCTCAAAATTGAAAAAAAAGTAAATAGGACACAAAATCAACAGGATGATGTTGACTTGGTCTTTTTAACGTTTTTAAGTTTTTTAAGTAATAATGATCGTAGAAAACGTGCTTTGCAACATTTTTACTCTTGGTAGATAAAATATTCTCAATTGTGAAGCACTTTTTAGTATAGGTAAAATCTTAATAAAGAAAAAATCACTATATAAAGAAAATGGATTTTTCAATTTTTTTAAATCGACGGTAAATATGAAATTAATGAAGGAGCCAAAATCCCTCAATGAACTTTCTAAGACATCGGTATGTGCCCCATTATTTAAATCAGAGAGTTTTTTAATGAGTGAGATCTGACTTTTATACGTTGTAGATTCGAAGTGAAAATTACAAGAATCTGTATTTAATATCAAAAACGAGAAAATCATTTCACGTTTCATGAGTAGTTTGTTCTGTTTTCGCAAACAAATGCCAACAAAAGTGAATTATTGGAAAAGCTTTCAGTTACACCGGATTATCATAACGACGTAGTCATGATACCTGTCAATTGAAATGGCAAATGATTCTTGGTGTCTGATTCAGGAATATTTTGCAATTATCGTGCATAACTCGCCAATTTGAAATATATATCCCATTCATTGATATAATTAGTATCGACACGCAAATGAGTGGTGTGTGTATGTGACACGTAGATTATTTTATCTTAAGCGACGAAACGTTCTACATACACGTTATTAACATTTCATGAGGAACATCGATGCATGCAACGCGCTTCTGCAATTATAATTCAAATACATCGCTTTAAATATACATCGCTTTCGTGTCAGTTTTGATAGACAGTGGACTATATTCATGCGAATATGCGGGAACGTGAAGCAACAAGAATCACGAAAAACCATCAGTGTTTTACATTTCAGATTATATTAAATACCCGATGTAACTGATGTAGGTTCCTCCGCTAATGTAATATACTTCATATTTTGATGGTCTTTATGTGTCGGGAAATGCTTTAATTTGTGAATGAAGCAATAGAGAATGGAAGATCAAATAACAGGAGAGTTAGAAAAACGAAATACTGAAAGTGCTAATCTAAGGAATATTATCGTCACAAAATCATACTCAAACAGGATTGGAAATTGAGACCAATCATGATTTGTAGTTGTGGAACTTATTTTTAAAACTCAATGTATTTCTATTTTCAGTTTTGTATTGCAATTTTGGTAAAAGTAAAATTTTGCAATCACTTATTTTATCATACGATAATATTGTTAGGTTCTGAATGGCACACACAAATTGAGAAATGTAAATAGAAAACGTTGTAAGTGCCAAAAACACATTTTTACAAGAAACAAAAGATTAATCACCATTATTGAATACGAAAATTAAGGATCATGATAAATAACTAGTTTGATGTCATGGTGCTGAAAAATATTTACTTAAGGGGTTTTGTTTAACCATTGTGAATGCCAACGTTGGGAGAGTAATTAAAATAAGGAGAATGTTCTAAGTGCCGAGTGTCATTTCAAAAAACTGTCCAAGAACCACGGAGATTCCCAAAAGAGTGTATGTGTCACGTCTAATAATCAATATTTTGCCCACTTTCACGACCAACTATTGAAAAAGTAGTAAAAATATATAATAATATTGCTTTCTCTGACGGATATTACATAATAAACAATACACCAAAAACCTAAATGTATAAGGAATAGACAATCTGCAACAAAATAAATATCTCAAGGAATATCATCCTCATCAAATATTTTTATATTAATATTTAATTAAAATCTTTTTTTACTCAAAATTTTATGAATATAAAAAATGTGATGAAAACTCAATCAAAAGAGTTAAAATTCATTATTTTACTTCGAACCCACACCTCAAAAGCTGAAAAGGGTTCGCCTTGAGTTCTTCTTCATTACTGTAGTATTGATCTAAAAACCATCCTAGTGATATTATTGTATAAACTGTTCCGAAATATTGTTTTCTTCTTGTAGAAAAGTGTTTTATCAATGTATAACACTTAGAAAAAGGATACTAGAATACCGATACCATGCGGTTGTTTGCAGTTTCCATATCGACAGCTGCTTTTAATTGTCAATCTTCTCCTGAAATATACTTTTGATTTTACAATTATTACCAGTGCAAAATAGTTATTTTCATATAATTTTAATTTTAATAAATTAAAAATTTCACACATTAAAATGACACACATTAAAAAATCTGAAAACACGATATTCATTTTTTGACCTAGTTTTTTTAAAATGTAGGTTATTAGATTACAACGGTAAATAAATGAAATTTTGCTCCTAGTGTAATTTAATATCCATTCATTAATTATTTGAATGAACTGACTAATCGTACACTGAATGAAGCGATGACATATTACAAGTATCCATCACCATGTTCGCCAGAGGGAGTGCAAGTGCCGAGCAGTAGCATTGGATCTCCGCATGGTGCGCATCGGAGGTCAGGTTCGTTGAGGCGAGCATGCGGAGGGCAATGAAGAGCGGCGACAGGAACTTGCGAATGCCATCCCTTCCCTCTGACCTCACGCAACACTCATGCCATTAATCACCACGCTAAGGGCAACGAGCCTTAGAGACTAACGCATTTACCACTGACCGAACTGCGTAGAATTAGGTTGCTCACTAATCTCTCCACGCGGGCAATCTACGTAATTCGACAACCAGAAAGAGTGAAATTTATTGGAGTCAATTAATAAAATTCAAGGCTCGCACCTGTGCATGTTTTCAGAGGAATATCAATGTTTTGGAATGTTGTGGGTGGAACCAGATGAAACAGAGGTTCGCAGGTATATGGAGGAATTTTCTTTTTCAAACTCATCCCACCATTTTTGAAAGTCAGCAGAATATGATATATATTTGCAGAGTCCGTTGAAAATGTGATAAAATTTAATTGAATAATTAACTCATATAAGAAGTTTGATATTCGATATCAAGGTTTCCTATTCTATCTATCCACGAATGTTTAGACGATGTGAAATTCAATTTCTAAATAAGAAAAGAAAACGACCAAAAATAACAGAGTTTGTAATGAGCAGTGTCAGTTATTCCTATTACCCTTTTGAATTGTCTTAAAATTATGACTTTTATAAATACGAGCATTTCAGAGACGTGCGCCAGGAATTTCATTTGTTTCTTTTCTACATCAAAGAGAATTGTCTGCAGCATTTAAAATGATCGCTGTATCCCGGTGTTGTAAATATGAAACACTCAGTTTAAGTTTTATGAGACATGAATCAATTTTACGAACCATCCTTGGAGAAGAAGATACTCGACCTCACAAATACATTTTATAGGTGAGATGTCGATCGTTACTTAAATGCGCTCGTTGTTCTAAACCTTAAAGACGTGTTCGTGCACAGAAGAGACTGTGTGTGAAGTCAAATGCACAATATAAATATACATTGCAAGAAGAAAGTTGGGAATGTTTTGGAGTGAAATACGAGGTTTAGATTCTTTTCAGAATCATTATTCTATAAATAACATTGCTATGATTGAAATGTTTCGGTTTATATTCATGAAGTCATTTCATTATTGGGTTTCTAATTCGGCCAACCCTTGAACTTTCAGGAAATCATTTTAATTTAAATATTTAAAACTTCTTTCGGGGTGTTTAGTTATGTCGTCCTAGTATTAAAACTCGTGTGTCGTTGACATTAGAAGTCAATATATGCAGAAGCTATAGTGTACTGTCACCTTGCAGTATCAGTAAGCCTGCATTAATAAATTTCTTCATTGATCTGGTCAACTTCTTGACTGTTGGGTTCGTGCTGTAACACAGAATGAAAACTTGATGTTTTGGCTGCCATGCTGCAGTCTTTTTCTGGAGTGTCGTTGGTGTTTACAGTAGAAGTCACCGCAGTCGTAACCATTAGTCAAGTTACTTTCGCAGGAGAATGAAGCATAACAGCCGAAACGTTGTTTTCTCTCCATGTGTCTACCAAACAGCCAAGAACTTCATGACACCGACCGCAGAAACGTCCATGAATAGTTTGTAAAATGCTTGTCCGAAAGAAATATTTAGGAAAATATTTGAATATTCAAAAGATTTTGAATATTTAAAATGAGAAGTAGTAGATAATATTAATATATTTCAAATTCTGTTGAAATAAAATGTATAAATCATAATTTTCATATGTTATAACTTAAGACGCTTTACAAACACATGCGATATAATATCGTGTTTATTACTAATATTTAAGAAAAGAAAACACAGAAAAATATATTTTAAGGGTTTTCCACAATAAGTACTTTAATTAAACTTCTTCAATTGAAATGGGAATATATTTCCACTGATCTGACGAAAGTGGTGATGATTTTGGAAAAGCGAATGCGTCGCTCACAAAGACCCATCCGCTCTTTCGTTTTCACTTCACGACTCTACATTTGTATGGATGAAAGCAGTTGCCATTTCCGAGGAAACACCCACCCTTATCCCTACGTCAGTGTACTTATCGTAGAAAGAGAAATGAGATAGGTGAAAGCATACTGTCTCTTTACGCAGTTAGTAAGTCTCATACATTCATTTATTCTCTTCTGAGAATAAAATAAGCGAGAAAAAAAATCCATTTTTTGGAATCATTGTCACAACAGCGCGAAGTAATTAAAAAAATATATTAGTACATTAAAATTTAATAAATAGATGTGCTCCGCAATTTAAGATTTGTTTTGTCTTTGTTATTAGATTTCACTGAAAAAATAATCATATATTGTTTTTCATAAATCAAAATCTATTATGTAAAAATATTGTCAATCCCATTTCAATTAATAATAAAATAGTAAAAATTTATTGAGTATAGAATAGTTTGGTTGTTTATTGACCAACGCTTTGATAAGTTGACCTAGTTTTTAGGCATTGATGTAAACTTCATTTCAAATTCCAGCTGTAATATTTATTAGTATTCATTCAATTTATTCGAAAAAATATACTACAGATAGACTTGAAAAAAAAGAGATCCTGTGCGCGCGACGCATTGAAAATGCACTCGTGTTGGAATGAAATAAATAAAAAATTGAAACACACACACGCAAACGCCGAAACAAAGTGGTAGTAGACTTCTGAACAAGTAGATTTTCGCAGTAATAATGAACAATTCATTAGCTGATGAAAAGTTAAGCGTTCCCACTCTCTTCTGAAGTTCAATGAAAACTGAAAGAATACTTGGAAAGAAGTTTTGAAATTGGAAAATTGATGATTTCATTGGATTTACATTGTATCAGTGGGGAAACGAAGTTTGCGGTGGAATCTCTGAGGAATAGAAGATTAAAAAACAATTGGAAAAGAGTAAAACTGGTTTAGATTCGTAAAATATGTAGTTAATTTTTAGCAATTTTTATGTTTTCAATCTGTTTCAGTGGCGCGGGAGTTTGTCTCTTCTACAATAACATTTCCAAGAAATTGGTTTCTAACTTCCACACTTATAATTATTGGGACAACATTATAATTTTGTAAACTGTTTTCTTGTGACAAAAATACTTCTCGAAAAAGAATTGTCAATATTTTAAATTACTTTGTCTCCCCGCTAAAGCTAACTTGAAACAGTGACTACTAACATGTCTTGTCACAAGAAAACAGTCACATTAAAAAAAAATTCTATTTAAACCCCTTGTAATGAAAAATAAAACTATTAAAATGCAAATTTACTAATGATATAAAAGAGAAAATATAAAAGAAAAACCATAAAAATATATAAATTACGAGTTTATAATATTTGTAACCAACACATACTGCTGAATGATAAATATTTATATAAGGAAAAATAATTGTTCCCTTCTTTAACATTTTTTGTTTCATATCACTAAATTCTGCAATGATTAATACACTGATTTTCTGACCGACATATCTAATATCTCTTAATTATCAGGCATGTCTGCAAACGAGACCATCAGTTTCACCGATTCTCGTACAACAGCAGAAGGAACGCCAGAAGAGTGAGTGGAATTAAAGCGATAATTTAGGTTGCACGCCTCTCTCTCTTCAAGTGTGGATAACTCTATCAACGAAATACATTACGAAAGGTAAATGAGTCGTGAAAAATATTATTTGAGAAAAATGCTTTCACCGCATCCAGGTTTAAACGTACAAAAGTAGTCATAACCCTCTCAAATTTACATTTAATGTCAGAAAAATTTCCTTAGAGCTACAAATTTTATCTTAAGGCGAATCGATATATTTTTTTAAATATTTCATTCAAAATTGTGATTTAAGTGTTGACTATTAGACGTCAAACTAGTTTTATAACTATTTATACGTCAAACAAGTTAGAACAAGATTTTTCCCGACAGCTACGTTTATAAATAGGTCCTTCATTTACACTAACATTAACTAGGTAATACCAGAATTTACCAAAAAAATTTATTTTGAATGGTATTTGCTACATAAAACTAGTTTGAAATGAATCGCCAATTATAAGTATATTACATGTCCAAAACCTGCACACTTCTCTTAGTCGGCAGAGAGGTATGATTCTGTATATTCATCCTGTATCTATCGGGAAGAACAGATTACTGTCGTGGAAAAAAAGTCTTCACACCCGAGTTTGAGCATTAATAAACCTTAGCCTCCAGTTCCACACAAAAATTAGCTACACCAAAATTTCTAATTTTAATGTTTTTATTTTCTGTTGTTATATATTATGAAACTTCATTATTGACATGGTACTCCGATACTGTACTATTAATTTAATCAACTGACAAATGCAAAACTTCTGGTAGATACTTAGTGAGTAAAATGCCAATGTTTGTCTATAAAATATTGTAAAAGTTTATAGTTTATAATTTGATTTATAAGCCTGTTACAAACAGAAATGAACATTCGATATCAGTTGGAATTAATAAACATGCAGGATTCAAGTTCATCATGGTCTACGAGGATCATGATCACTAAATTCGTGCTAAACGGACGTTCTAGACTAATAGGATTGAAAACATAGCGCACCACTGGATCGACGTATTTGGACTGACGCAATCCTAATCGGCTCTTTCATCATATTATATTCGTAAACAAAATGTTCGTAAACTGACGTATATAAATGCATGCCAAATATTCTTTTATTTTACTTGATTTTTTCCGTAAATTCACCAAGAATACGCTTGTAAATCTTCTTTCGTGTCTGAATTTTCTCTTGCACGCTTGCATCCGCCTCCTGCTGTTCAGGATAGTCGAAACTACGGAAACAGAGGAACAGTTCTGCCAATTCGTCCTCTCTTCGATCTTCGTGATGACATGTAAATCTCCTTTTTGTATCACATTCTGATAATGGTGGAAAGAACTTCAACTCAATCAGAATGTAAGTTGCACCACTATGGCTTGAGTACATAAATAAGTCAACGGCAACGAACCAGGAGTCAATAAAACCAGATGAAGACAAAGAAAAGATACTGGTATCATGGATGCAAGATAATGGTACAACATACTGTCGAACAGCGTTCAATTTTTATATGCTTTATGAAAAATTAAATCCTTTATTCAGGTACCACGCAATCTCCCTACAAAGCTATGTTTGGACTTAAGCCAAGAGTAGGGTTCACGACTTCAGCATCGTAATGAAATCGAAATTCTTGACGAAAAGAAATATCTCATAGTTGGATTGCCACGAAATGTAGTATATCCTGTACTTCAACAGGATAGCTAAAACTTAGTTCTCGAGCCACGAATGCTACTAATATATCGACGCACACCGGCTCCTAGAAAAAGTGTTAGATGAAACATTTTTTGAAGAGAGCAGCCAGAATTAGCAAGGAGAATGCAAATCAAAGAGATGCTTGAGCAAGGAGATGGGATTTGTATGCCTTGCCACTTTTCTTCAAAATTCTATAAATAAAACCTTTAATGTTTCATAAATATTTTTATCATTTCAAAAATTTATACACCATAAATGTTTTTGTGTCTGTTGTTTAAATCTAAATACCATGTCATAAAAGGTTAAATGAACATTAATTAGAAATGCCTTTAAATAATCATATAATATAATTAGTAACAATACTTATCACAAAAACATATCAAATTTTAATAATAACTAGGTTTTATTAACTTTTCAGGAGGATCTTAGTTAATCGTAGAAATAATTTCGAATTCTGACAAAAACATATTTTATGCTCTATCACAATTTTTTCGATACTACGTAGACTGGGCCATTATTGTTTCCGTAGAGATAAAACCGGATGGTGTGAAAGGTGTTCTATCAACTAATAATATACTCTTTATTCGGTCTCAACGCGAGACGTGAACAAAACATCCAAATGGATTTAAAAAATAAAAGAAGTTTTCATAAAGATCGTGTTAACATGAATTAGTATATTTGAGTCAAAATATTTGATAAGATAGATATATTTCACATTATTAATCACACAGAAACCAGATTTGAAAGCGATTTGAAAGCAATTTTTTTACATTAATACTTTTGTTTTAATATTAAAAAATATAAGAAAAGAAAGAGTTTCAAGGCACGAGACAAAGGTATTATCCAGTAGTTGAGGGATACAATGAAGAAATATAAAGCATAAGCTGACTTGACATAATTTGGCTTTCGGTTCATGTTTTGAGATTCCACGAACATTGTTTTAAGCAAATTACTGGAGACAAAATAAGGTCACATTTCCATTTGCTACGAAATTTGAACGGGAAACGACATTCCTCATCCCTGGGGGTCACAAAATCCTGAACTATAAACTAAATTATGTTGTAAATTAAGAAGTTAGAATTTCTGGTCCGCAGTTAGAGAAAGCAGTAAGGGCTCAAGAAAGTTAATGCAGCTGAATCCTCAAAGACATTAAAACTCAGAGATGTAATTTCCCTTAGAGAAAACGTTCGTTAGCTGTGAACGTACAAAGAATGAAAAAATAAATAGATAATAATTTTACGTATACCTCCAAGATATATTGAACGTCATATTCTTGATTTTTGTCAGAGATATAAACAAGGTATAACGTCGTGAGAGAAGATCAAATGTATTTCCTTCCCTTCTTAGGGAGTAAGCTCCGCCTTTTCGTGTTTCATCTTTTCAACAGTTCTGGATTTGCAACTCTTCTGGTTGATCTTCTAGCAACACACAGGAGCCCATACATCAAAATGCTGAACAAAATATAAAAGATATTTTTAATTACCTTGGTTTTTGGCATATAGTGTTTTCGGGGGTCATTAATTATCGATACTGTCAGTATTTCATAAATAAAAATAGTGGAATCAATATGGCGTTGATAATGAGCAACGTTTGTCGTCTTGGAAATAAAATCATAAAGTGGTCACTAGAGATGTGTGGACTAAAATGTGAATAAAAAAGAACAAGCAACATATTTTTAAAATGTTTACCCATTTAATGTTTAAACAGTTGAAATCCTTAAATTGTTACTTGGAACTGATAAACAATGGAAGAGTTAGAATCAGACAATAAAATCAGCGTCATCCTTTGTAATTCAATAAGCGCTGATCAACAACAGAAACCTCTCTCTCCGAAACTAATTTTTAAATATTTTGAAAGGTTATGAACATATTACGAACTTAAATAATTAGTTCGTAATATTATAAAGAATTAATAGCTCATTGCCTATGTTTTTCCTAAGATTTTTTATATTTCTAAATTTCTGAAATTTCAGCATGTCTAAAAACAATTTAATCATATCTTAAAATAAAATATTCTGTGAAGGTGAGAAAAACGATTTTTCGATTGAAAGGGTATTTCATAGCATTTTGGCATGTCTTTTAGCGAGGTTCAGGTCATGAGGTCTGCTCTTCCACCTAACCGTTGAATGTGGGTGAACGGGGAAGGAGAGATGTTAGGTTGCCGGGGAACTTATGATACCAACCGACATTTGTGTGGAATAAATGAGGGAGACCCCAAATGAAAACCTCACCTAGTTCGGTCAAACAGGGTTTGAACCCACGATCTACCGCTTAGCAGGATCGTGGAAGCGAAGACGCTACCATTAGACTACGGCAGTAGGTATTTGTATTTTGGCACTAAAAGTAACTGTAACGGCGCCACGACATTCCACCAATTTGTGAAATATTAATATTTCTTTGCATTTCCCAAGCCGGATGCTGTTAATAATCTTACAATAGAACAATGAGACTCTGAAACAGGTGCGCTAAGCTGGGACCGAAGGTGGCTCGTCTTCGCGGCGCAGACTGCGTTCTTAGAATTCAAAGGGATGGACAAGTAGAATATTTGCAAGGTGTGGTGGCGAAGGCATGGTTATTTGCGGATCACGTGACTTCTGCTACTGTATATATTGGGAGGAGTGAAGATCTTCAGGGACTCTTACATGGGAGGAGAGTTCGTCAGCACTGAGATGTGACTGAGCTAAAGACTAAGTGTCGGAGACCAGATGTTCGTTAGGATGCTGCGGTAGTCTTAATGAAGTCATTACTAGTTGCGAGTGTCGTAACTAGTATCAGTTAGTTGTTGAGGAAAACAACTTATAATTTCGAAGGATCAGATAACCTGAGGGTTTTTACAATTTAATTGTCGGTAACTATATTTAACCAAGTGTAGTTAATGGCTGTCTCTTNTATTAATGATTTTGGGAGTTTGTCTCTGTTGTAAATTCAGATTTCTAGTTAATTTGTAATAAATCATTATTTATTGTTATTACACGTGTGTTTGATTGCTCGGGAAACCGAGCTGGTGGCAGCGACAAAAACTACTATAGGAATTTTGGTATTTATGTGGATCCCGCTTCTACCAAGAAAAAATAATATCGCATCATGGCTTGAGGTGTGATGTTACAGTAACTTACACGTGTCAATTTTTAGGTATCCGATAAATTAAAGATGTACATATAGTCTTCGTAATAAATATCCTTACACAATATAAATTTAGCGTTATGTAAGTTCGAAAATCCTGAACTTGTATATTTTATCCTTAGGTTATCTTTTTGTAGTTTGGACTCACTGAGCGACGTTTAAAGAAATAGACTTTTCCTTTTATCATGCTGGAAAATACTGAATTGCGATATGCATCCTTCGGACTCTAAAACTGCGACATACAAGTACGAAAGTGGTGTCGGAAGATAAACAAAGAATATTTAATTCAATACTGTAGTCCAGTGGAGTCAAGCGAAACGGCTTGCGATCAGAGCTGCGTTCCTCTGCTTGCCGGAGATCTAAATCGCGGTAACGCCTTCCATTATCGGACAGCAGGAAGGGATTAACAAATTACTTTCCTAGCCTCTGCGACCACGTGTTCCACCGGTTTCTGCGCAATGAATATAACGATTTTGCGGTAGCATCAAAGACAATACCTTAAGGCAACGCAATATACTTCAGCTTTGATTATAAATAAAATCAGTATATATAAGTACAATATCATAACGAAACGAATATCATACTACACAAAAATAAAACTATATTATTTTTAATTTATCGATTTCGGTGGAAGACTTGGTAATGCCCTTTAATATTAGTCTTCTCAGTTATCAAATGTTTCACACATGTTAACATCGTACACAATCAAGACTTTGTCACAGAAATTTCCTGTACTCTGATCTCTCTCTCCCGTCCCTCTATGATAGCCTACAGGTCAAACCTTAATAGCGCGGCATGCACAGATACCTGTGCACGTCGTACCCTGATGCTCGAGGTTCCTTAATCTCTTACACTATCAGTTGCATTTTAATGTAATGAAGTAAAAAAGAGGTGAACAAAACGAAATATTTTTTGTTAATAGTTCGATAAAATATGTATTAACGCTCTCCTAAGCACAAAACGTTTTATTCTTTTCCAGTTTTCAGATTCTTTCTACTTAGAAATATTTACTTTCCAAAAAATTTATTTCATGAAACTAGAAGTGAATGGAGAAACAAAAACTAAACATTTAAAATAATACTTCAACATTAATTCACTAATAATCCATGCAAAGATCCAGAAGTATGATCAAATATGCCTGGTTCTTTCCACAACGATCAGATATACGTCCGTACCAGCTCCTAACACCCTCGCAATTTTGCTAGAAAATTTCACATAGCATTTGTGACGAGCAAGGCTGCGACATTCCTCTATTTATTGTGCATGGTGTACACGCATTCGTGTATTGAACATCCTTTAAAAGCAGAGGACGTTTCTAGAAGTTTTGTAAAATAAATATTTCTAATTAAAACATCTATATTCTATTTTTTAAATCAAAATTTGATTAAAATATTTGTTTTTTGAGGAATGCAATGAATACGCATTTCTTAGAAGAAAACTCAAGGGCAAAGATATAGATAGAAATCCAAATAAACACGGATGAATTAGTATTACAACACTTGTGAATTTTTAGTGGTACTGATAATCTACTTCCCTCATATCAGTCTTAATTAAAGAAGTTTAAATGAATTGTGGCACTCTTTGATTTCCTCCTACATATTACGTATGTTATGATCATTATGAAAATGTAAAATCAATATTTAAATTTTAAAAATAAAATATTGATCTACTTGTATTCCTCTACAAACACAGATGAAGGTAACTTGAACATGAACAACACACTTAGCTGAACTTATATAGTTTTACTATTCTACTGGACTGGAACAGTTCTTTCATTTCTTAAATACGCGGGAGGCAGCATTGTTTGTTTGCATTTTATTTTCTTCCTAGAATGGTGAAGATACATCTTGTTCAGGCTTTTACATCACCCACAAAAATGGCTCTTCTCCGTGCGCACAGGATCGGTTATTTGTAATGCCTTCCAGTGTGCCATCGTCACTAATAATTTTGACAGGACATATTAATAGTCGATACGTTTCAGTATTAAAAAAAATCAGGACCACTTATTAATCTACAATTTTAAATTCCTATTTTATTTGTTACTGTGCTAATACTTTTTTTGGCACGAAAAGAAAGTTATTTTCTGGCATTTTTTACTTTAATTGATAAGGACAGGGAAGATATCCGTCTTGTCATAAGTATTTTTGTTATATTTCTTAATAATTTAATTTTTCATTTCTTCTATTTTATTTTATGGGATTTTTCCAAAACATAAGTAAGCAATTTACTCTTTGGAGCAATTGTAGAACGGCAACACGGCACTGTGATAATGAACTCGACAATCAGAACCAGGAGTAAACAAGTTCACATCCGCTCTAGTTCGTCTTAGAGCGAAGTATAACTGTGTAGCAACGAGTGTCGATGTTATACAATACATCAGCCTAACTACCCCGCCGTTACAAGACTTTCAGTATGTATCCGCCTGGAGCTTGTAATGCTTCGGACTCACGCTTCTGTCTACCATCGATCTAGCCTCGTGCTCAGTTGAACTGCATAACACGGTCATTACGAGTTCTTGCCTGACCATCTGTCAACGCTACGACGCAGATGACGTGAACTATCACTCTCAAGTGCGTTCAGACACTTTCATTAACTCACTACCTTCTACATAAATAATAACTCAGATTAGCCAAATGGTTTCCTAGATGAAGTCACTTCAGTAATCAACATGCAAGTAAAAAGAAAATTATTTTAAAAGAATGTTCTTAATTTGATTATTAATATCTATGTTCCCACATCTAGTAATAAAATAGTAAGGTTGGCTCTTCCAAACCATATTGGCTCTTCCAAACCATATTTCAGCACAGTTCACGTGGGAGTAAGAACTTTTGGGAAACGTTGCTCTAATCAAGTTTTTTATTTTATATGTCGCGTAGCCAGAGTATATAAACAATTCATAGCGGTGTTTCCATTCTCAAAAAACATCCTAGATTTATAATCCAACAGAACAATTAGTAATAATAATTGGTGAATGTTTAAATGTGAAAGTAAAAAGCTTCATGCAGTAAAAGTTTCGTGTGGTATTCAAAAGTAATTCAACAATTTAAGAGTAAAATTTTAGTCTTGAACGAAAATCATTCATAGCTTTTTAGCTTTATTGACTCGTTAAACATTTTTGATGGAACTGTATTTTATTTCAGCGGAGCTGTACAGACAAGGCAAATAAGGATACAAAATAGTACTTTCATAGAATTTGAAGGAACTATTTAAACATTTGGTGACATCGAGAATGAACTCATTATCGCCGCGCGGCAAGAGAGCGATTCAAGTCAGAGCCATTAATTATCTTAAATATAAAGAATTTAAATATTCAGGCTGCTGGTCATTCGTTCAAATTCTATTTTAATGTTATATTATTGTATCCAGCTTTGAAGCAGTGCTAAAATGTTTCATTTAAAAAGTCAATACCTCTAAAGTTAGAGTAGCTACAAAACGTTTAAATACGTCAAATGATTAACCTCGTGTTGCGACTAAATCGAAGTGAACTCTCGAAGTGAAAGATATCAAAGTGACACTTCGATATCTTTATCCGTTTAAGAGATATTTGTAGTGTTCAACTTTACTGACTCATTGATGTTCATCCTCATTTCTTAATTTTTGAGTTGATGGTAGCTTATTCAACTTAGTTTTTACTTATACAGAATATACAAGTATTGTTATCGGTCGAAAAAAATTGAGATCGCTTCGGATACTTACGAATTCACTCCAGGAGAGTATATTTCCAAATTTTGGCAATGTCGTATTTGTGTGTTTTTTTCCCTTCATTTTTTACGAGGACAGGAGGAAATTTTCGAAAATATCTTTGTGATCCCACACCTCCCACGGGACCGCCGTCAGGCATTACTTCGCGGAGGGTAGGAGGCTATTGGCCGCACCAAGTAATTAAGTCGTTGGTGACTGACTTCATTTACACATCGCGCTCCATTTCCGGATTCTTAAAATTTTGAAAATATGAATATTAGCATTTTGATTATTTAGTTTTCCTTCTGCGTACAGATAGCTAAACCTCATTTCTGTGCGACGCATCGTTTTGGAGATACAGCGAAAATTTATCGCACAAATATGAGGTAACTTGTTGGCACCTTTTTTAGATCAGCTTATGAAGCCATTGCAAAGTATTTAAAGTGGAAGATAATTCATGCAATATGCACATACCATGTGATCCGATGTGACCTTCAGGAGTGTACTATGTAAGATTGTGTGGATAAATATGTTTAAAGCGAATGATAGTCTGAATATGTTATAAGTTTGATAATTACATTGTATTATAGATTTTTTTGATTGATTTTTGTGTTCTCTTATATTTTATTACATTACACGGTTTTTAGTTCTATTAACCTTTTGTTTTGAATTATAATAAGGTTTAGTCAGACACATTCCAGATTTTTTAAATTAATCAGAACATAATTTTTTTTTCGTTTCCTTTTCGGATTCATGTGTCAGGATTTCACTAAACTGCAGTTACAATGATAGTAATTGTCCAAGATGAAAAATGGTGAAGAATTGATAAGGGGTCAGGTACGGTTTTCTGTTATTTGTTGGTAATTTTGTAATCAATTTATCCTGTCAAATTTGGAAAGAAAACTTTGAATGTACTACGTTGTTCATCTTTGCTTTTGTAATGAGATTGTAGGAAAACATGTCAAAGAAGTCGAGTTTGTAAATATAGCCTTCCTCATGCTTAGTTTTCCTCACTAAGAGAAATAAAGGCTGCGAGGCACTGAAGCGACACATTCACGTAAAGAGGATTTGAGGAATTTTGCGCCTTATGCGTCGACTGCGCAAACGCGAATTGCGCAGGCGGGTCTTCCTTCGCTCAGCAGTCGTTCGTGATTTATACCCACAAATCTCTCGAAATAGAATGAAACGGATTAAGGTTTTTGCTGTTCTCTGTTCTGTTTCCCCCCCCCCCANTGTGTAAGGCTCCTTCCTATTTCTTTCCTGACCTTCCTTGGTCACCTCTTGTTCTTTTCGATCCCGACGCTATTAGGGCTAGGGTATCTTCCATTTTCCTCACTTTTGTGCCTTCCCTCATTTTTTTGTCCTATCCCTCATTCTTTGTCTTCAATATTTGGATGTATGTTTTGAGATATGTTTTGGTATGTTGTAATTCAGGAGGGTTTTTAGTGGGTATGGTTGAGTCATTCGGCGAGTCCCACACGCGAGGAGAGTCATGTTGGCTCTCCCTAGTGCGTAACTGCATTTTCCCTACCTGTACAAGTTTTAAGGGCTCTAATGATCTCGATGTCGACGAGCCCTAAAGCCCCACAAAAAAAGTTCTGTTTTGCTATTCTGGATAAAGATTTATGTTGTTTTTGTTGAGTAGCAAATGAAAGATGGGCTCTAATGACCTCGATGTTGACGAGCCCTAAAGCCCCACCAAACAAACAAAACAAATGAAAGCGTGACTTTCGATCATTTTTAGGTATGTGTAGAATTTACACTCACATTAGTTGTCCCAGGCAAAAACTCACAATCCAACAAGGGATATTATTAAACTGTCATCTCCCCCCATAAACTTACCCAACAGCTGTTGCACCCACCTACCCAATGTTGCAAGACTTTGTAAAGAGTTAAAAAAAATATTTTTATTACTTCAACTGTTATAAAAAATTTAAACTATATGATATTCTTATTCCAATAAATATTTTGAATAATTAGTTTATGTTAAAAAATCGTATGAAAGAGCAATAACATTACTGAAGAGGTCATGGACTCCGTCTGGATCTGCCACTACACTCGAATTTGTGATTCATGTAGCGCGTAGATTATTAAATTTAATTCTATGAATTTGAAGTAGCCGTAATAATGTACTACATTTTCAAAATATCACGTGGAGCTGTTCTCGCAGCTCGCTAAACTGCCTCAATTCACCGCTTAGGAATCACTGCTTAGCAGTATTTCTGCCAGTTACGGCTCAAGAGATAAACAATGAGCAATAGTTAATGAGTCTTGTGACAATCCCGTGGAGTAAAGCTCGAAATTGCGTACCTAAATTACACTACGAATAAATATTTAATGCAAATATAAACGGAATTGATGTTTAGGGATTATCAAATTTTAAAAAGTTAAAGTTTTGAGTGGGGAACAAGCAACTTTCATTCTAACACAGTACAATATATTTGCTCATAGCTCATTGCTTGTAAATTGGAATCGTGTTTCAATAATGACTCTCTGAACTGCAAATATTTTTTGTTAAGCGCCACATGTAAGTCACGTATGAATGCTTTTTGACAACACTTCCCGGAGTCTTCCTATAAATTTAAATAAAGAATTATTGTGATCCAAATTACAAGTTTTATCGTTTTATCACGTAGTATATGTATGAAAAATGTATTTACAATTTTACATGGTACACTGATCTTCCATTCAATAATATGTAATTCTTCTTTAAAAGTAAAATAACGTAACACCACAAAGTATTTCGTAAATGATGTTTTTTGCCGAAAGTATCCTCAGAACAGCAAAAACCATAATCCGTTTCATTTTCGAGAGATCCATGGGTATAACCTTCTTGACACGAACGACAGCTGAGCGAAGGAAGACGCATTAATTTGTTACTCAAGTGCAAAGGTGTTATCCTTCAGCTAACGTAAGCTACCGATTAACTAAGAAAAGTTAAAAATCTCGAGGATGAAGAATAAAATTACATATGTGTATACGTAAAAAGTGGGAAAAAGTCACATGGGCCACAAACCCTTTGTTTCTTTCCCGGACCCACTAAAACAAAACGCTGCATTATCCTGTAGTCAATCGTATAAACCAGCGGTTCCCAACCTGTGGGACTGCCAAGGGGTCTGTCAAGAGGGGCCAATATTATTGTATAAGTATCAAAACTCCCTTATATTAAAAAATGTATGTCTTCTTTTTTAACAATAAAATTTCTGAATTGAAGTAAATCAATTTTAAGGTATAAAGAACGTGCGTAATTCAATGTCAGCGAAAAATCATAGCAATATATCTGAAATTTATTATTTCAAATAAACCGTATTATGGTAAATTGAAACAGATACTCAATTTCACAACGTTTGAATGTCAACGTGGTCGATTTATGCAATTCGTAATAGAGTAGCCACAGATACGAGCATGGGAATTACTTCGTAATGTGCAATGACAGAGGGAAGTTCAAACCACTCGCAGGAAATTATTGCTAATGGTTTTAAAAGATTTTCATTATGGTGAAGGATATTCGCTTAAGGTGGATAAAAACACATTATCGATGTCTGGTTGTTTCATTAGTAGAATTATTTCTCTGGTTCAACCTTCTGATGATCACTGAAATCTCTATTATCCAAACTAAATGCCATTATTTTCACACATAGACCTCAATGTACTATAGTACATACTCTACACAACATTGTGAGGACATCAGTATCCTCGGCAACTCTCCAAATAATCAATTTCACACAATTGCTTACAATTTAATACAACTTTTATTTGTTTGATGCAACAAATAAGACCTTCGGTCTCCTTTACTCATACTTTTATTTCAGAGAGGGTTAAAAACACAGAAACTGTTTTCAAATTTTAATTATAAATAATACTAATGTACGAGTTAATGCAAATACCCTATTTAAGTATTTTTAACAATTCTTATATCTGATATTTTGTTCTTTCCCATTACATCAAACATATCTTTTATATCATTTTCATTTCTGACTAATCAAAGTTCATAAAAAAATTTATTCCGAGTGCATAAAATGCAATGAATAAGAAAATACAATTGGAGAGATGAAATGTATAACGTAATTCATTTAAGCATGTCCCTTCAAGAACACCAACTAGAGAAAGCAGTTTTAGTATATTCAAAACCAGACCAGGATTGACGGAATTGATGTTTAGGGATTATCAAATTTTAAAAAGTTAAAGTTTTGAGTGGGTAAATAAGTTTAAGAGAAGAAACCAGAGCAATCATTTAATGTTCCATCGGGACGAGAAAAGAAAACAGGATGAGAAAAAAAAATGAAGGTGGCTTCCTGTTCCTTATTTTGTTTGTCTTCTGAGCCATCAGTTGTACAGAGAAACGAAGCGAGACGAAGAGAAATGCGTGCTGCAGGCGTGCTGAAACTGCGAGTCTTCCTTTTGATCGGAGCGGACAAAGCTCCGCGTCGGATGAACAGAGAACTCTAGCAGAGTTTTCTAGTATCACACTGAGACGAAGCCACTTTTCAGTGAATGCGCAGATACAAAATATAAGTGATGTACACGAGAACATTTTTCCGAGTTTCTGTAACTCTTCCAACAATGCGCTCGCAGAGAACCGTGGGGATGAAAGTCAGCGCGACCGAATTAAAATTTACTGTGCAAAGAAATATTAGTCAGAGTATTCATTAAATACAAAGAATAGAACACATTTTCCTCACAATTTTACTGAAGAAGGTTAAATAATACCATTTAATAAAGTTTCTTAAGAAAAAATCAAATTTAGTTTTGTTTACGTCTTAGCACCATAATATGAATATAATTATGCCGATATTTCATTACAGTCCAAAGGACGTCTGTGTTCTTAATCTCAGTAAAAACTATTCACGTTTGACTGATTTTATTAAAATTATAGTTTCTCTTTTCGTTTATCCTTAAAATTGATGATAATAATGTACTTAATTATTAATGTTTTAACATTTTAACTCAGAATTGTTTTGAATCATTCCAAGGGACACAATCGATTATTTTCGAACATTCATTTACGCGAGAAATTATGGGTGAAAAAATAATTTAAAAACTTAAACTCTACGACCTACTATTGAGAAATATGAATTAAGTTTGCAATGTTCTTTGGTTGATATGCATTAGTACCATCATTTGCGACGGAATACATTTTCCTCCCAATTTTGTATAGAAAGGTATAATATTTTAACAATATTCACAAATTATTTTAGTACGGACGTGATATTTCATAATCAACCTACTGCTTATTTCCCTTACGTCCAACGCGTCCTGCACATTTTCACCAGATTATGACTATTATTTCTTAGGCTGGGTGAAGGCGACAGGTAAATGACATTTTTTATCTATAAGATAGGTAAAGTGACTAAAATATCTTTGGTATCTTATATTTTAATGTTGTACCTTTTTTTCTACCAAGACGTAACTTATGAGTATTTCTGTTAGACACATTTTCTCTGTTGCCTAAAAGTTGATTTACGGACTAATAATATCACAAACAATTACAATCTTTAGTGTAAAGTTCTAAGTAGATAATTCGTTCGGATTGAATTGAATGTACATTCATTTATTCATAGCAGAAGAAGAATAAAGTTTCAGACGACAATTACATCCTTAATTTATATTGTATGAGAAAAACCCGTATTAGGGCACTGGGAATTAGTATTCGGAGTTTTGTGACTGTAACCCTGAAGAGTAATTTTCATGTAAAATCAAAACGTTGCAACATTTCAAGTGGTTTCTCATATACTTCTCATCAATTTGTTGATATTGCATTGCATATACTGTTCATAATGCTGAATGAAAAACATAAGTCTGAATCCCACCCGCTCAACGAATGCTTGTTGTGTGCTGCATAAACAACCAGGAGAACTCAGGTAGTTCGTATCTTGGGTTCTAGCACGCTCTCTTACACTGATGTACCCACAGCTCGTTTCTATTAGAGGTAGCGGATTTCTTGTAGAGTTCTGGAGAAAATAAACCTGTTTATTTCTTCTGATGAAGGTAATTCTGTCACCTTCACCCGGCCTAAGAAATAAAAGGTTTATCTTAGGGTTATCTTTTTTTCATTTTCAGACAATGTAAAGAAAACAACTAGATACATCAACTTTAAACTGAGTGTTTCAATGCATTTAACGAATTGTCATCTCGAATATGGAATTTTTTGTCCTGAAACTCCTGAATTATGGATTAGGGGTGGGTAGGGGTGAACACTGCTTCTATAGAAATAGTTTGGTTTGAAATAAGTTATTTAATCATGACTTTTTGAGTGGGCTTAATTTAGTCGATACACACATAATAGATGCTCGAGACATGTCCAGGGGCTCAACTTTTGAGCAAAACTTTTGCAAAACTTTTACCTCTTGACACACTAAGGGTCTTCTGGCCGTAAACATTTGCTCTCAAACCTTCTGTTCAGGGAGTCTATTGTCAACATATAGGGAAATCTTGACGCAAAATTTGACACTAATATATTTCGACAAAAATAGAAGTTAAGGTGCTATATAATAAGTGCAACACAAATTTATATTTTTTATGTTTCACCTTCATCCTTGACGTAGAGATTGATTTAGAAGGAAAACAACTACATAAAATGATTTTTATACAAATGAACATTAATGGGTAATTTGATTTCACTAGCTGTTGGGTACGGCGATGGTATTGATTGGATGCTTCCTGGTTTGATATCTGTAAATAAAATAAGTTTGTGTACTCCAAATCCTTATGTGCTGCTTTTAATGCTCTTTTGTTACTATTTTTAGAATAAAATCACAAAAAACAATAGCATGTCTTTCACTCTCCGTTCAACATTGATAGCTTCTTATTTTAAGTTTCATCAACACATCAGTTGGGATGAGCTAATTCAAATTAGAGTACAAACCATGGTCATAAAAATAATGTTTCAATTGAATCTTTTCCTGTGCCTTTACTTATATATTGATGATCTATTGACGTACATCCCAACAATGTCAAAACACACTCTTAAGCGTTACCAAACGCTCGAATTTTAGGAAGTGGCATTAGACTAATAATAAAACAAACATGCCTTCATCTGATGCATGGTAGAACGTTAGAGAAATAAAACTTAATCACAAGTGAATAGTTATTGTTACTTTAAGTATTTGTGAAAAGATAATTTGGAAACGAATGATATTAAAACATATAATAAAGTTTTAAAATATTTTTGGTAAAATTAATATCATAAAACTGTCCGTAATTTAAGTTAATGTATAACATAAATATGCAGTGATGGAGGAGTATGAGAAATTTGATGTAATTTTGATATCACCTTTATATAATTATTTATTTGAAATCCTTTCATAATTCATGTTAAGCCAGAGAATGTTCATACAATTGATGACTTGCCAAATCCATTCCAGTATTAGTTATATTGGGTATAATGCCTCCTCTCGTGAACTCAAAGTGCCGATCGTTTGCATTTGAATGCGCGTTGCTCAGGCAACATACTTGGCATACTTCTCTCAGAAACAATAACCTCCAACTCTTTACGTGCTATCGGAATAACTGCTCCAACACATAGGACTTCCCTAATATTACTTATCCTCTTCCGCATTCCTGAACACAAATGGAATCAATATATTTCAAACCTTCCTCCACGTCCCAGTACCTGCTTCTGAGAATTGTATTGCGTTGGATAAGAACATCCCAGCTATCCTACTTACACGTGATTGGTCTTCATACATAAAATTGATAATATCATTTCAGAAATTCGATCCGATATTTTTGTATTGACAAAATGTTTTAATATCTTATTTAATAGATCTGAAACCTGCATGAACATTGTAATTTTACATAGCTCTTTGACATCATATTATAATTGTGTAATTTGTTTTTCGTAGATAATCCTTCTTTGAAATTTTTATTGAAATGGTTCAATAAATGTATGTTTTAATTGATTAATGGTCGTCAATACTAAATGCATAAAGTCTCAATAAATTGTTATTTTATAGATTACATACAAAGTTTATTTTGTGACGTATTCTTTACTTTGATCTAATAATGATTATGTTATGAGATGTTAAAAATATAATCAAGTAAGGGTAATGTTTCTGAACTGTTATTTGATTTCACTTATCGTACCCAGTTTATGTCTTCGTAGGTCAGATGTACACGGAAAAACAACAACAAAGTTACTTGATTGCATAAATATTTTAATAATTTAACATGTTCAATTATTGGAAATATTACGGAGATTAAGACAAAGTTTCAGCTCGCAGCGTCGTACGTCCAACGTACTATTGTACAAAGTACTATACCTCATCTAACATTAGTACTACAACTACCTATTTAGTTATTTCAGTTTATGTATTTTTGACGCCTTAAAAGCAATTACTTGCCGTTGTTAGTGTTATACACCTTTGTTCTTGTAATTAACTTTTTTCTCCTCCTTTTTGTCCGTCTGGCTCACGGATCACGTTCCCATGAGACATGTAGTCTGACTGCCTATTGGGGAAGCACTGCCTATCCCTGGTTTTAGCTTGCACTGGGGAATATAGAAAGTACCTACTTCAATATTTATATTGAGATGCGATGTTGATATTAGTAATTTTCACTATCAAGCTATTATATTTATATTACTCTCTTGTTATTTTAACAGTTTGTAACACGACCAGCAATAATGATCACTTGCTAGTTATCAACTTCCTGCCCGTCTCAACTGATAGCAATGTGATCCTCATAAATGATAAATATCTGACCACTAGGAAGTGTGAAATTAGAGAATAAGAATACAAGGTATATAAATTACAAACAAAATTAAGTTTATCGCTATTAATTTTTAGGCATGAAATGAAATATTTTAAAATAATAAAATTTCGTTAAACCTGAAATGTTAAAAAATTGCATTATTTTTAACAAATAAATTTCTTTTTACAAAATTGTGGGAAGGATAACCAAGTTCTGAAAAGAAAACAAAAATATCCTTACTTCGTCTTCACTTGAAGTGTAATTTGTTTCACCTCTTTAAATTAAATAGTTCGTTACTCTCAAAACACATTTTCACATAATGCAATGGAGTAGGACCTTAGAAGTCTGACAGTGGAATAACAAGTCCAACTGACCTCGAAGATACCCCGTTTACTCCGTCTCGAAGTTCAATACATCTCAGCTGGTTCACTTAAATGTTTACGGAAATTAAAATCGTAATTTAGGTTATTCAACAGACCTACTTACTACGATTCTCATTACTATCGTGAATGATCCAAACCTCAACTGATGTTCTTACGTAAATCACGTAAAACGAATATAAACAATAAAAATTAACAAAAATTGCTCCGATAAATTATATGCAGAAATAATTACAAAATAGAACAAACACAAGAATGAATATTACACAGGTGCCTCACCACATAATTCAATTCACAGTTAAGTAATTACCATATTGAAATCAGAAAAGCAATATGTGACTCATAAAAATTGTTAATGTTAACGCAACATAACAAATGTTTTTAGTATATTTCTTATAATATATTCAACAAAAACTCTAACATTTTCACTCCACAGGGGTATTTTTACCTGCTCAGGAAACATGAAAATTTCACAATATCCAAATAATTATGGCGAGCAAATAACTATTTCGTCAAATATAATTAATGCAATTTCTTGAAAATCTTGTAACTAAAACGAAGTATTTAAATACTTTTTTTATAAAAATAAAGTATAGCGATACTCATCGTGCGTAGTGGGAGTCATCACATTAGCTTTTCTCACTTCCACGTCTATGGATCTGTCGTTTGCAATTACTAGCAAGCGGTCCCTTCTTTTACCACGGGGTTCACCTATCTTCGATGAAGGTTAAGCATGGCAAATTAGAGGGATATTAATACGCATTGGTACACAAAAACGAATATATACAAGTAATTGTAAACATTTTAGGTATACTATTGATATTAATACAAACAACTAATGTCTTATATCAACGAAGAGCAGTCCCTTCCAGCTAACGTAAGAATGCTAAGTCGTCCTGTATTTGTAGCTCCATCTATAATGATCTCATATACTGCCATTTGCAGTTTGAAAGATGAAAACTTTATCTCTAACTAAAAAATAATCATACAAATGTTTCGTTATGCATTTAAAAAATTGTGGTTGTGCATACCATTCAATCAAGAGCTACTTGACTTTTTATGATAAAGCGATGAAACGAGTAACACAACTATCGCTGTATAATGACGGTCTGATGTCATATCGGATTGCACCTTTAAATAAAATTTTAAAGAGGACAAGTGGAGAGACACAGTATTTTCTTTGTACTTACAAGGAAGGGAAGACGATATCGGGTCCATGATATAAAGAAAATTCCTTGGCGAATACCACAGTCTTCGCCGAGAACTGCAGACATGAAGATAGATTTCTGTACTTAATTTCAAATGTCTCGAGAATACTTCTAGGGAGAGAACAACCTACTAGAACTAAATATTGGAAAATGGAATAGTGATGTAGGCTCTAATATAGTGCTAGTGTCATGTATATACGACCTTGGTGTAGGAGAACCACGTCCAGGTGTCCCTCGTGTTCAGGTGCAAAACCTTGGTTTCTAGAAAACGCCTCGTAACTGCTTCATTCATTTCTGGTGCATCGTGGTGCAATCATAGTTAATCCTTCAACACTGAAGGATATGGTGTTGGTCAATCCACTTTTCCATCCCTTCATTCATCACGAGGAGATGGCAAAGAAGCATTGTTCAAGAGATAGGACATCATAGTATGAGATGAGAATACAAGAATTAAAGTCAGTTCATATACTGACTGAGATTATAATGTTAATATTGAGTTAGTATGTTATTAGTGATATATTCGCATTCTTTACAGAGGTCCGAGAGCACAGAGGTGTTAACGAAAAAATGGACGTGTATTGTCGGGCTTCGCTGGAGCTTAGATATGATCAGGTTCCTGTGTCTGACATCGGAGCTCTGCGCTGGCGTAATACCAAAATTGGATGAAAACATGATTTTCCCTCCAATAAGATAGTACTCTTCAGCCTAAGCCTCGTGGACCGTTTCTCCGATGGGATTCTTTTGGGACATAGTCATCCCTCGGACCTGGTTAGGGTCATACCTCGCTGACAGCACGGGCCGCGCTCACTACCGGAAGAGTTGTCTCGCAGGTCGCTGGGAGAAGTTTCTCGCGTCGCCCGGCTCTTTGCCTCCACGTGGCGCGTAACGACAAGAATTCGGTGGACTTCAGCATGTGGTTTTCTTGCATGTAACGCTCGTTACATATCTGCAACGTACTCATGAACTATTAATTACTAGGTTCCATCACGAGTGTTTACCGTACTACGCAAGCTTGTCGACTCGTAGATCGTCGCATTTGACTCCATTCATGTTATGTATTTATGTCTTTCAAGCTTAATCATCGCAATAAATCATTTATTTATGTCTCTGTATTTAATTTCAAGAAGTGTGAGGTACGGTCCTTTTTTCCTCTACGCATTTCTCACTCACTTTATCCTAGAATTTTCGAAGGTAGTTTCAAAAGTAATTCCCCTCAATTCATTTTTATTTGAAATTCAATTTATTTTTAGTTATTCAGAGTTTGATATTGGGGGCATATGTTCCAAAAAATAAAAACTATTTTAATTGAGAATGAAAGGTATTGAACATTTTTCAAATTACCTTGCACGCTATTCCTTGCCGCTTGTGGATCCATAGTTTTCGCGAGTTTGACAGCACGTGCTTTCGAATCACTTGCCCTTGACACTGCTTCGAACTGCGATGGCGTTTTTATTGTTGTCACAAACATCAGTTGAAGAACACTACAGACTGATATGTATTCAATGGTTCCTCCGCGGTAGCATGCGAAATCATTGGTGATAAATGGCCTTCATGGTCACCAGGATGAGTTCACGAATAGATTTCCGCGTATAGATTTGGGGGCGTGGTTCTAGTATATAGGCGCCTGACATTTGTGTAAACGAAATCTATACTTCCTCTAATAGTTCACTTACCATCCCTTTATCTTCCGCTTAAGAAATAGCAACACTGTTACACGACTCGCTTCACATTATTACTCTATTGTAGTTAAAACAGACACTTTCACTTTCGGAGTGTTCAATTTTCAACTGATGTCGATAGAATGTCCAAAATTTATTATTTTGCACGAATAATATTACGTTCGCTAGTTTTGTTGCGCTGTTCTAGTCTGAGCATTCCTTCTCCCTTGTGCGAAGTAATAAGAATCACCGCCCCGTGGATGTGTGAAATCAAGTGAAAGAAAAGACAAACATGCACGTTATACGCACGTGCATGTTATATACTAAGTAAAATTCATTATTTCGGAGATAGATAAAGCGGGGAATATCCACTGGAGTTTGTGTAATGATGTTGTCACGAGGCGACATGACGCTTCCCTCTCAGAACCTTTCGTCTGAACCTTGGGTGTCTCCCTGGATGTCTCGACCCCGCTGCATTTGGAAAGGGTTAATGATTATATATGGCCCTCACGGTGTAGGCCCTATTTTATTAAAATGAAGCCAGTGGCCACCTAGATGAAGCCCCAAGACAATATCCCGCTGCGACGAACCGCGAAGCGTAATCAGAATAACGCATCCGTCTTCCTGTTGTTGTCTGTGGTGACACACTTTGTTTGTGATGGTCAATCATAATGACACACAGGATAGTGACACGACCGCCACAGCCGCACCCCCATGTCCCCTCCACATAACATTTCCCTCTCTTTCTTCCCTGTCGCATCTACATCTATAGACAACGCCCAACCACTTCTCCATGACAATGAAGTGTCGTGTGCAACTTTTTCCATCTCCATGGATAATCCCCACCCGCGGCGCATAATATTGTATTCTTATGAATACAAATCGCCTCCACCTCGCCAGGGCGTTGTCCAGAGGGCTCATCATCCCCGCGCGCTCCCCCCGAACTTACTTAAGGCAAGGGACACGCGTCAAAAAGATCTTCTCCTTCGCGCCACGGCCCTCGACGGACTTCGAGGCCCGAGCGTTGCTGCCAGCCGCTGACGAACCTTTCACCGTGGCTTCGACGGTGACTATCAACTTCGGACCGGATGAACTCCCCGATGGTATGAACAACTTGGAACATTGTCGGATCTCGACACGAGCAGCCCGCACGGCAAGCTATGTCAGAATGTTGTAATCATACGCCCAGAAGGGCAGTAATGTAACTGATTATCTTCATGACCACTCAGGGCTTTATTATTCATTAAATTCTATTAATATTTTTGCATGAGATATTGTTTTTAACCTCTCACCAAGACCTTTGACAGGGTAGTCCAAGCGAGTTACTTTAAATCTAAACCTGAGTTACCCTAACCCAACGTCGGAGATGAAAACCGTCTCAGTACCTAACGACAATGTATTAGACCGAAGCTTCATAGGTTGATGAAAGAACCAGTAATGTCTGCCTGTGGGATGATCAATATCAAATTTGACACCCTCATGTTCGTATCTCCCAAAAAATGCTACACGTGGAATTTAATTCGAGTAGCTACAATGAAGAGGTGTTATGCGCAGAGGAAAAGAATTTCTGGTATCTGAACTGACCCCAATTAACGCACTTACAGTACTCCGAACAAGAACCTCGTTTTCGACAATTTATTCAGTCAGTAGGGAAAAGAGACAATTTTACTTTTTAGTAGCAATCAACTATCCCTTCATTTATTTCCGACGGAAGCCGCCGGAGAAAACGGGTTTGGATGCGACATCAATCATTTTAAAAATCCTTCCAAAAAATAGTGTGATAAATTATATAGTCACTTAATGTAACAACGATTCAAAAGGAATTGGTGTTCATGAAAGAAAACACATTTAAGAATATATAAAAAAATGATGTATTATAATAAAAACATTATGATGTATAATTTCATGATAAAATTCCTGCGCATGATTGAAAATGTAGCATCATATAAAAGTAGATGTAATATCAACCTACCATTGAATCTGCTACATTTTCACGTTCATCATAAGCATTTTCATCTTTATTAACTGACCGAGTAACTCCCCTGTTTCCATCATATGGCGTAAAATGTTATTTTAAAGATATCATTCATTTCACGCAAACACGGGAAAAAACAAAATGCACACCCAATATCCTGTTTCAAGATTAATTTAATAACGCTTCATATTAAAGTTGAAGTTTCTATCTTCAGTTTTTTTGTGGGGCTTTACGGCTCATGTCGACATCAAAGGTCATTGGAGCCCGAAAAACTTGTACAGATAGGGAAAATGCAGTTACTCACTAGGGAGAGCCAACATGACTCTCCCCGCGTGTGAGACTCGCCTAATGATTCAACCCTACCCACTAAAAACCCTCCTGATCTACAACACACCAAAACATATCTCACGACATACATCAAATGGAGGTGGGGGGCTAAAATGAGGGGGGACAAAGAATAAGGGGGGACAAAAAATGAGAGGAATGAGGAAAATGAAAGATACCCTAGCCCTAATGGCGTCGGGATCGAAAAGAACAAGAGGTGACCAAGGGAGGTCAGGAAAGAGAAAGGAAGGAGTATGGCACAAATAAGTGGAAGTAATGCCAGACTCAGCTCGGGGCCCCGTGTTCGCCAAACACGTACTTACTAGATGTAAGTCCCCTGGGGGGAAACGAGCTAACCATCCATAATATTATTCCACAAAAATTGGATTAATTTTCAATCGGTTTCGTGTGCGTCATTTGACCATAAGAGTACAGCAATAAAGGATGACTCGGTGAATGGGAAAATAGTTGAAACGTAACTGAGATAGCAGGAATATGGAAGATCCAGAAATTTCACGTAAAACATCGATGGACGATAGAGCACATTAACAGAAACCATAATTATAAGGTCACTAGAGAGAGATAAAACTGAGCTAATAATAATAAATTTATTGTCAAAAAAGCAGTAAAAACTGTGTATGATCACGTGGAGGAAAATAAACTCCCCCCAGGGGGCTTACATCTAGTAAGTACGTCAAGGACCTATGGCAGAGGCGGATTCAAAAATTTCACCAAAAATTCCTAGATAAGATAAAAAGTTAGCTGCGAGTTATAATACGAATAGAATGTCAATATGTTTGTAATTTAACGCAAAAAATTTACATGTACCAATTATTATCGAACTATAGATTATTCTGAGTATAGTGTTTAAAAATCACAAGAATTGAAATGACACTAAATTCACGATTTATTATTATAATAAACATGTCCTTAGAGAACCTGTATAAGAAATTCGCCTCTACCCGAAGGAAAACCGGAGCAAAACGCGGGTAAAAATAGAGAAAAAACGAAAATCTAAAACACAAGACAAAAAGGGATGTAAAGCGCTGAAGGGGAGTTGAGAAATAGATAAAGATATTCAAAGTTCATCAACGAAATACAACAGATGTTCAGCGATTCCGGCCTCGCACCGACTTCGTGAGAATTTACGTGGTTGCATGTACAACAGAATAGCCAATTAATACGACGTCGTTGCGAGAACTGTATCTCTGTTAATTAACAAAATTTTGATCATCTATTGTAATTTATTGTTGAATTTTGAAACCTATATCACTTTCTCAATACCCCTTATGAAGCGCTTTAATCCACTTTTTGCCTTGTGTTCTTACTCTATTTTAGTGTCATTTGACCGACTGATAACATTTCCAAACATGTGTCCCTTTGTGATTCAGGTTCCTATTTATGTTCTGTATCATCTCCCGAATTTTTTACGTGTATATAGCTACACGTATATAGGTTCAGCTTTCCCCGTCTCTAGAACCACCCACGATTCTCACTTTCTGTTCTCTAATTATTACCGATTTTATTTCCACCCGCCCGACTATTCGTTGGTCTAAAGATGAAGAAGCGGACGGAATGGTAGACTTCAAACTAAAGATGTATTGTCCTAATTATAAATTTAATACTTATAGAGAAATAAATTTTTGTGCATTGATGTCCCACAAAATTCAGAAGAAACTATCAGGTCTGAGAACATGAATTTATTTTTCCTTTGATCAATTCCTCGAAAGATTTACTTAATATTTTTTACCGTAAGGTTTTCACTCCTTTCTCATTTAATTGTGTGGTATATTGAAATTCTTGCCATCCTAGTCTTACTAAAGAAATAGTGGAACTTTTTCATCAATTGTTTTGCATTTTCTATTTCTTTCTTTACTCACTGAATGGCCAAGGGTAACTACGTATTTTTCATGTCCACTTCATTCTATTTCATAACTTTTCACGACGAGAAACTGCTCTTCTTTTCTTAATTATAATTCTCACCATCACTCAGTTCAACACATCTTTTTAAACATCATTTTAAAGAGTCTTCTTGTAAATTTCACGTTTTAAACACCATGTTTGGGATGTTTGACTACTATTAGGAGGACATGATGTATATCAACTTTTTTACGATTATGGTATTAGTCTCATCAATATACGATCTTTTTTGATACATACTAATCGTTGAAACAATGTTTCAAAAAACCCTCAAATATTTATTTCCTATTAATTAATTCTCATATCCTTTCTATTTTAAATGATACATAATATTTTGCCATTTGATCAGCTCTCTGCGTTCTTGTTCGTAGTTCATGCATTCAAATAGCACATAGTCTCTTGACTAGAAATCCTCGCTATTATAGCAACATACATCCTATTGTTATTACACCTGCTTTCATTTTCGTAACATACACGTTGAAATTTCCATGACCACAGAGGAACTGTATAGTGATCTTATTTGGTTTAAGCCACTGTCGGTTTTTGTATGCAAGGTCACATTTGGTAAGGGAAAGTGGTAGCATTCTCATTTTTTATTTTTTGGAAAATTGATTATTTGATGTTAATAATTCATAAACTATCTGTTTATTAACACTTTTAAAATAGTGATACCCGGAATTACGCTACTCTGTCTTACGCAAATCCGGAGGTACGCGATTTTTAGATTTTAAAATTTTAAAATGCGATTTTGAATTTATGCGAAGATGTGGCAATGAAGTTCAAGAACTGCTGTGTTTACACAATAAGCAGCTGCAGTTGATGGGCTCATATGAATGCGCGAAGAATAGCAAGACATTGAAAAACTAACTTGATTCTTTAGACCTAATCAGAAGATCATATAAAGACTCAAAATTTGTCAAGAAGACAAAAAGGCAAGAAGCTTCAATTGATAAAAGGTAACAAATTTTGAAAAACATAGAATCCAACAAAGAGTGCATTTCTGTTACAAATCAGTGAATCAAAAATTATTAGCGTGCTAATAAAAAAAATTTCAAAAGAAGAAATTTTTTTGGCTCGTTAGAAAATTTTGTTAGATTTTATGAAAACTCTTACGTCAACGTAAGGTCGATTTACGTTTTTTGCAGTACAGAAAATGACTTAATATATTATATAAGATTTTATTACACATTTCTCCGCTAATTTATTACTTTCTTTACTCTCCAGTCACTTAGACATAATTTGTACGTATTTATTCGAAAAATTGTACCCCGAGATACGCGTATTCTACATACACGGTTATCGCTCGGTTCCATCTGACGCGTAAGCTCGGGGTATTGCTATACCATTAAGTGTTGTAATAAATATATTAAACACATGTATTAATTAATATGCTGTTACATTCAACACCATTCCACAAAAAAATAATTTTCTGGTTTGCATTTTATATGAGCATGTTTCTTTTTCCCACATTTTCCTTTCACTTTATTTGCTTCAGGATATCATTACCATTTCTTCTCTTTTCATATTTACATCTCATGTCTTTTTCATATTTACATCTCATGTCTGTTATATTCTTTATGTTTCTTCATCCACCTATCATTCTTTAATCACACAATTTTATTATTTTTTTCAGCACGTCACTTCCAACCCCGAGCCACTGCCTCAACCTCCAGAGCAGCTTCTGAGCCGTGGCGCAGCTGTGCTGCATTCTCGACAAACATTGGTCCCCATGGCGTATTTTATCTCTCTCTCTTTCTCTCTCTCCTCTCGGAACAACAGGCTAGCAGTAGCCGGCGTCATTGCAACACTCACACACAAAGGGGCGTGAGTCGAATACCCACCGAATGCCGCGCAATAACAAAAGGAGACGTATTCATTCAAATGTTTCACTGAGCAACAATAGACTTTGATCTCTTCACGAGAGTATAACACGAATTTGAAGGCACTCGAAAGACTTCCTACAAACTCATAGAAATCGATCAAGCTAAGTCACTTTTTTCTTTCAAATGAGGGAGACGTTAACATTTTGTATTTAGTGTTACTATGTTGACTTCAATACTTTAATTGCGCATACATGTAAGTTTCAGCTCGGATGGCAACTTTTTGTTTCTAAATTATATTTTATCAAGTTCCTTTTTTACTTCTCACTAAGCCCTAATACTTGTAAAACGAAGTATTCATTTTATTGTCTCGTAATTTAATTAAAGTAAAAGAGTTCCTCTAATTTTTACTCAATGAGTTCTACATTCCAAATTACTCAAGCGATTTAGTTATTTTAACAAAGTATGTGAGTTAGCTAGAATATTGCTGTAATAAGAGAGTAGGTTAGGTTACGAATAAACAATTGAATTATGAACAGTGAAATTTACAAACTTAAGAAAATTCATTTCTTATTTTCTCTTTAGGTTTGCGTATTATGGCGTCAAATCCCTATTTAAATTTAACTCAATGTTTTAGGAAATTAAGCATATCTGACAGTTTGTTCGTCAACTACCATTTTAATTTTATAATTGACCGATGATGTACTATCACCTGGTGATGACCCAAATAATGGTCGAACGTTGAGAGTGAAAATAAGACTTTTTATCTTCTTAGAAAATCAATTATAAAACTAAAATATTCAGCATAATTGTTCCTACATCGATTTACTTGAACTTTATATTTTCATTTACATAACACTTATATTTTAATCGACTCCCCTATGAATTTATGACAAAATAAATGCATCACTAGTTTAGTACCAAGGAAGTTACGAAAGTTGAGAACGAAAAATAAAAGTACGCCAACAACCTAAGTTACATTTTGTTTATTCAATGTTATTAACAATATGATACAATTACGCATCGCAAAAATGAGCAATGATAATTTGTACTGTGATTCCTCAATGAAATACAATTTATTAAATTAGAAACCTTTTACAACCGAATCGAGGATACACCAATACAATTTGAGAAAAATTTTATAAATACTTCTAGCTTTACAATATTATGTCTACCTTCACTTAAGAGCGTTTTTCACGAAAATTATTCAAGGGATTCTCCACGTAACGTAGACATGGAAAATTGCAGCGATAAATGTTTGTATGGAAGGGTAAAGTAGTATCAGTTTCCCACTTCAAAACTAATCGCATGATAGAATTCAAAACTACATTATGACAAACATAGCAAATTAGCCACTAAATTAGTTGATAGTTTTAAAACATACGTTTTCAGCTTAATAATATTATAAAAAATAATTATATGAGCAAATCACCACAACACTACCAACATTTCGCCATCAAAACTTTCAGTGGATAAGAGTAAAAAGTTTGCAGAGCGGTTTGGGTGAATCTGGAAGCCAGCTTGTAATTGAAACCTTGGTATTGACTCTACTACAAGTATTACAATGATGCAACATTTCAAAACCATTTATTTGGGGTGGTTGTTGTTTTCTCTTCGTGCAGATTATATTGTATGGCTTACTTGAGCACCTCGTGTATCACTCTACCGGAGATTTGACGAAGAAGAGCAAGGAATTCAATTAATAAACTTTTAATTAAGAATTGAAAGTTCAATATCATGAAAGATATACGACACGTATATAAATATCCAGCCTTGAGGTTGTAGGTTTTTTACCCGTACATTTTACTCAGTTCATTTAATTAAGTCGCATGGTGGGATCGTATTTGTAACTTTTCAACCTTGTTAAATAGTTCCTCCTCATTTTAATTATGCTTTATAATAACGAAAAATGTTTCCCTGAACTTCTTTAAACATTCTTTACACTCTCTGCATAATTGGATTGAACATTTATTTGGAATTAATGTTATGGATGAATGAGAGGACACAATATCGCCACTTAAATATTTCAACCTATTCTTCATATACGGAATGAAATATATCTATCTCACAATAATATTGAGTATTTTAATTCTATAATATTTGAGATTAATAAATTACAACTTAAAAGTAAAAGATAGTACATAATATATTATGTTTCGTATTAAGCTATATTCTATCATAAATTAAATGCCTTGATGGGATTTTTCAGTTCACTGTGAATCTAAATCGAAAGGAAATTTTTTCGTGGATATAGATAAATTTAATTTTAAACTAACAACAAGAATATGTAATTATTATAAACTCGCGAATTAGTGACCTGTTGGGATGATGGCAAAGAGAACGACACACTTCAGCTCATGATATAGAGAGCATGTAGTCATCCTTTCTCCCTGTGGATTTGGTTTTAGTCTTGCCAATTTACTATAAACCTAGAATTTACTGTAAACATGAACTAGATCGTGATATATCATATGACGAAGTAAATTCTGCAGTAAATTCAATAGATAACAAAAAAGCATCAGGGACCGACGGGTTTCCACCTCAGTTTATTAAGGAACTATGGTGGTTAGATCCGAACATAATTCTCGGACTATTTAATAATATACTAGACTCAGATGTTTACCCGTCGGTTTGAACAAAATATGTTCTGATATCTATCCTTAAACGAAAAGGGAATATTCAGTCACCAGAAAACTATCGTGGTATCTCGTTACTACCAATTTTGGGAAAAACATTTTGTCGCGTAATAAACGAAAAACTAAAAAAGTGGTGTGATAAAAACAAAGGTCATATCCCCTTACCAATGCGGTTTCTAGGAGGGAGTCTCTACTATGCATAACGTTATCACCCTAGATTCTCTCATTAAGAGAGAAATAATCTTGAAAAGAGATAAAAGAGTATTTAGGAATTAACTTCGCTATGAACGGGTCATGGAACTCGCGTAAAAGGCATGGCTGTTCTCAAAATAATAAACCAAGTGAGATACAAAATCCCTGAGATCCAAGCCAGGGGTGTGTGATAAAGTGTTCCGTGGTGCACTTACGCCAGCCATGACATACGGGGCTGAAATTTGGGGACTCGAATCAAGCACCAAAATTCTTGAATCTGTGGCAGAAAATAATTTGAAAGACATTATGCGATTATTTCGTAACGTTTCAAACTCTGAAATTTTCAAAGAATTTGGATACTTAAGAATTAGTGTTGAAATTCAACTGCGTGCAATAAAGTTTTTCGTTAAATTATTCAGGGAGGGAAACTCGCTTGCAACCACTTGTCTCCTCGAAGAGAGTTTCAGAGAGTATCCAACGGGGTGGGTTGAAAAAGTAAAAAAGTTCTTGTACCGGATGGGCCTGGGTAACACGTGGGAAGAATTTATCTACAATGATATTATATATCGATAACATTAAAAGAAGGATAATGGATATACATTCGCAACAACTCGAAGCAGATCGACTGGATAAAATATCACTTTCTCTTCAGAAACTTCTCGACTCTCGCTGGGGTAGGGAAAACTAAATAGATCAGTTAGGAATGAAATCGCAATGTGGTCTAGCTTGGTTTCGAACGGGCGGTTGAGCTATTAGAAAAATAAAAACAATCGAGAGGAACACGATCTGCGTTATCTGCGAGGAAACGTAGGATTGGGAATATGCGGGGCGACAGAAAGATGGCGTCTAAGTTGGATTCAAAGAGAAGTTTGGAACAGGATGGAAATGAAAGATTAGCAATTATAATACTAAGGGACGGCAACAACGAATTCAAGGAACTATTAGGTATTTTTCCGTGGTGTGTGAGGGTAATAAAGGAAAAATTAATTAGCGAATTTGAAAAGAGATAAATTAATGGAAATTTTAAATACATCAATCTAATCAAAATAGTTTTATTGTTCTTTATTTTTTCGGTCATTTATTAAGATAATATTTTCATTTATGTATCAACAGAGTATGCGTGAAAAATGATTCTGCCGGGAGGATATGTACTTTCTTTTTCAGGAAAACATCGGAGGGGTTTCGTATTCAAAGCGCAGCCGATCGAGTCAAGTCACCTAGACACCTTTTCGGGGCTCCACAGCACCG
Organism: Laupala kohalensis; assembly: GCA_002313205.1. Lineage (NCBI taxonomy): Eukaryota > Metazoa > Arthropoda > Insecta > Orthoptera > Trigonidiidae > Laupala > Laupala kohalensis. The sequence continues at coordinate 220,229 of NNCF01127338.1, forward strand.
CGAGGGAGGGACGAAAGAACATAACGTGTTAACTAGCTTGTTGTTATTTGTTACTCTGTAATCCTTACTTGTTATTATTGCCCTGACCGTTGGTTTTTCCGTGGTTTGCAATGGTGCTTAACGAATACTCTAGTTGCAGTCTTCCTCTTACAATCGTAAAATATCACAACTTTCAGTACATTCGCCAAATGCCACTTATGCCTCTATTTTTATCGTTTACTTATTACCTCTACTCTACCTAATAATCAATTTAGTCGCGATTACCCGTTAATGCAACTAGAAATTCGTTAAGAGTAAATACCAGGGTACAATATGCACAGCCCACGGCAATCGAGGGCTCTTTTAGTGGCGCATGGGTCCTCTGCCCCGCCAATATAATATGATAAATCACTAATATTGTATTTCTGTTTATATATATAATGTGTGTGTGAATAAAACCCACTTTTATTTGATTTGTAAACCTTCATCTCCAGCTCTTCAGTCCACTCACTTCCCTTTCGCCCTCTTCAAGGGCCTTCTCACACTTTATTAGTAAGGGCTCTAATGACCTTGATAAGCCCTAAAGCCCCCACCACAAAAAAAAAAAACTTTATTAGTTTCAATGCCTCTCGACAGATCCGCTCATCTCGTGCATTCTCACACGCAAGACGTCCTTCATTCCTCAGTGGTCCTTGTCATGCTAACTTCGTTGACTACCAACCTTCCGGCACCTCTACCACTAATTATGTCTCCCAATCGCATCCCTGAGCATTAGCACGCTCTCCTTAGTCATCTGTCTCCGTTATCCCGCCTACATTTTGCTGTTTTCCATTGTCTTCCATTTCTCTCTCTCTCTCCCATTGCTCCGCAATCCAGCGCGTACTTCTCATTCCATTCTGTTCGTAACTCGCTGTTCTAATGAAGAATCCTGTTGCCTCTGTAGCGAAGCTATATATACGAACTTAGTAAATTGATTACTACCTCCGTAACTAAACAACTATTTATTAACTATAAACTAAATAACTATTTAATGGACAACAATTAAAAGAACCTTTCTAGAAAGTTCTCGAACAAGTGAGTGTTTCTACCACAATGGTGAATCATTAACATACCTGACAAGTGAATAAATACGGTAATATTCGACCAATAAAAATGTGTTAACAAACTGCAAGTTCACAGATCGTATATATCATGTCAATATTATATTGTCAATCCAATTGAGCACCCTTCATGCTTACAAACAACTGTGCATGCCGCGTGCTCCACAATAATGAGTCAAGGAATATAAAAAGTATTAATTATCCACACACTTATAAATTATTAGATTATCTAATATATACGCACATAATCTGTTAAATATACGCATAAACAATAGTGTTAGGTTTAATCAATTATACAATATGTGTGTAAATACATGTGTGTCCCATCCTGGCCCGGGTTTTTCTCCGGTCTTCCTTCGGGTAGAGGCGGATTTCTTACACAGGTTCTCTATGCTTTGTCTAGGGACGTGTTTATTGTAATAATAAATCGTGAATTTAGTGTTATTTCAATTCTTATGATTTTTAAACACTATACTCAGAATAATCTATAATTCGATAATAATTTGTACATGTAATTTTTTTGCGTTAAATTACAAACATATTGACATTCTATTAGTATTATAACTCGCAGCTAACTTTTTATCTTACCTAGGAATTTTTGCTGAAATTTTTGAATCCGCCTCTGCCTTAGGGCCCTTGATCGGAATTGATGGGATGGTCCCTTGCTTGCTTCCGGAGAGTAAATAAGTTTATTGTCCTCCACGTGGTCATACGCAGTTTGTACTGCTTTTCTGGCAATAAATTTATTTTAATAAATTATGTTTGTATGCATTAGAGTACGCGTATGTATAACAGATTATGTGCGTATTTTGCGTATAATTCTGTAAATTAATATATCCTTGTGTAAATAGAGTTCAGAAGTGAAAATATTATGTGTGTTTGTATAAAAAGAAATAATTGTTTTATTAGATCATTAGGAACAACATTCTGCATATAGAATTTTTATTGTGTTAGTCAGTTAGTTATTTTGGTAAAACAGACCGACTTGTAATTATAATGGTAATGGTATGTTGATGTTCACATGCAATATCTTGTTGTATAATAATTTAGCAACAGCACAGCTCAAGTAAAAGAGTTTGTTTGTAAAAATGAAGCAATGATTGATTAGAATCTTTTTTGTTGGTATTATTTNATATATATATATATATATATATATATATATATATATATATATATATAAGCCTCCTCACGACAACGCTATTGCCTAAAATCTTCACAGTATATTGGATGTTTTCTGTCAACGATACGAATAACGAATATATGTGTGTGTATGTACACTATTATAAGAAGATATTACATATAATCACTTAATGGAGAAAAGATTTGATAAAACATTAAATATGAAATACGTAAAAGGTTCAAGGATGGAAAATAAGATGAAAAAAACGACAAAGCACACTTGACAAAAAACAATTATCATTTCTCTTCGAAATAGAAATAAAATAGATCATGGACATTTTAATAAATATTTGTGTAAAATTAGAAGAAAGGAAAATAAACTGTATATATACAAAAGAGAAGGAAGGCGTAGACTGTGTATTGTGGGGATAGGCGCTGTAAGCTCAGAAAAGTGAAATATATACAATATATTTATAGAAAAAAGGGAAGTACAATATCTAGAGTCAAGATATCAAGAGTATATTATTCAGATAGGAATGGAAAGAAATATATTAAAGAAAGAATGTTTACAAAAATTCACATTTCTACAAATGTTAGTAAGGATAGAATGTCTATGAATATTATGTAAATGCAAACTAATTAATAAAAAATAACATAACAATCTGCTTCGGTTCATAATAAAAGCATTATTTTGCTTTGAAACGGTTGAAAAATTCAATTACTTAATTGTTTCACACATGTAACGATTTTAATATATTACTTATTGCAAACATTATATCCGTCATATTAAATAGAAAAAATTTCCCATAATGTTTTAAAGGCTGTTTGGGTTAATTAAATTATTTGCCTGATTTCAACAATTTGCCGACGGCATTTTGAAGTACTTATTAACCCGTTTATGATACTAGTAGTATCTACTTACTGATGTACTTAAAAGGTAAAATAAAATATAATTATAATGGACAAAAATATTGACAATATATTATTTAATATCAGAATTTTTTAAAGTATTGAAACTTAATGTAAACAGAATGATTCTTGCAATGAATGGAAAGCCAAATCAAGAAAAATAATTCTTGGATACCAGTCTGACAGTAAATTATGCGTTTGTTGAATGGGAAAGAAAATGTTGTTAACTCTATGAGTATGATGTTAGATTTTTTCGTTAGAATTTTAAAACGAGAAATAATGAGACAGTGTGGTGATAGAGAAAGGGTTAAAATGTGTGCCAGTGGGAAAGATAGATAAAAAATGAAAATTGAAGAATAGTAGATGGAAGTAAGATCGTTCGCAATTCTGAGTCGTCGCCAAGGATACAATGTTTCGTTGCTCATGTGTCAACACTGTGTGCACTGCAATTACAATGTATATTTTTCACGCATTTTGAGAAGATTTCATCAAAAAATATCTCTCTGAGACTTTTCTCACAAATATTGAGTTCATTTATAAAGAAATATGTTTTATTCACATATCAGTAAAACGTCTGTACCAGAAGCACCCAATTCAAAAGATTTATCTATAATTCAAATTTCAAATGAATTTGATAGTTTCATGAATCAATAACTACGATTTATCTCAGCAAATAAAAGTGACTTAACTAAAAATAAGTAAAAAACATCTTGTTTGTATTATATAGCAGTGGTTTGGAGGTATGCTGTTTGCATTGGACTGAGTTTCACAGCTCAGAGGTATTTAGTTTGGTAAGCTGGCAATCTGATCGAGAGGGCGAAGTTCCTTCGACGACCGCAGAAATACCGGTGCGGTACACAAGTTAATGCGCAAAGGATTGCGGGAGTTCTCCGTTGGTACTTTCTCATCACCATTAGACGAAACATTGGAAAATCCGATAACAGTGATGTCAGAGACGCAGCAGTATTACGCGAAGATGAAACTGGGCCTACCGTGAATGAATTAAAAGATAGAAATACCTGGACAGCGCTTGGTAGAAGATGATGACAAGAAAAGAAGGGAATAATGGACGGTAAATATATTTCCAATGCACGGTAACGTTTTATGTTTCGTAATGAAAGCATTCTTTTAAAGAAAAAGAAAAGAAACTTGATATAGCTATTAACAAAAATCCGGTGAAAAGACAAAGTTGTTTTTTAAAGATACGCCAGAATATATGTAGATACGTCTAATGGACGTATTTGAATACTTTGGTTATATATATTATTTATTAGTTATATTTCTTGAAATGCTCACGAATATCTTCGTATAAATTATTAAATTTTCTCTCGATTAGCCTTCAGCCCGGTATTCTCAATAGTTTATTTTTTTGTCCAGACTTTTTAATTCTCGAAAGAATCAATGCACTTTATCCTCTAAAGCCATTCCATATAATATACAGCAACTGTGACACAATTGTCTGGTCACCAGAGTGTACTACATCGTAACAAAATGTTTTGTCGTGCCGAAGACTGTCCCCAGACAGGTCCAAGACAGCCTTGTCGCACCCTTGTCGCCGGAGTCCGCTTAGTCTTACCGGGTCACAATAAATGATTCTATAGGTCTGCGACGGAAAAAATGTTGCAAACGTAATAAGTGAATTGTATAGATTCTATAGCACTGAATTCAGAAAAAAACTCCATCGTGTAAGTTCTCACAAAATGTATCTGATTTTGAATAATTGCTCAATTTTGTAAACTTTCTTCTATCGGGACCAACAGAGAACACTCTTTCAACTTTGCTTCGGATAAACTAGGTCTAATGAAGATATATCAGAATATCAACGAGAAGCTTTAACAATCTATGCACCGAAATACTATTTCGAAGTGAACCTCTACAATACAAAAAAGAAATTTCAAGTTCCTCCATTAATAGTGTTGTACTTTGGTAGAAAAAGGTCAGAGTAAAGTCGCGTAAATATTCTTGTAAACCGAAACTCTTGTAAACCTTTATTCAAGGAATTAAATATCTTAACACTTCCCTGCATTTATATTTATGAAACGGTCTTGTTTGTTGAGACCGAATTACTGAAGTGCCACCCTTTCTTTATACGAAACAGTCTCGTTCACGAACACAATACTCGCAATAGTAGTAATATTCATCGCCCTAGAGTGTCAACCACTCTTTGCCAAATAGGACCTTATCAATCGGCAATCGTTCTATATAATTCCCTGCCCAAGAATATAAAAGATATTATGAAATTGAATCTGTTCGAATCAGAGGTTAAAAACTACCTCCTGCACAAGTGCTTCTACACTGTAAAAGAATTTATTGATTTTAATAAAATTTAAATCCGTCTTGTACTTTATCACTCCATTGCTGTAGTACTTTTTAAATAACTTATAACAATTTCAAAAACATTTTCTTACATGATTGTGTTGCCGTATGGCTCATATTAATTTTGTTTTATGTGTACTCAACTTTGGCACGGTTGTGTACATTAATTCTGTAGCCCCATCCTGGCCCCGGTTTTTCTCCGTTTTTCCTTCGGGTAGAGGCGGATTTCTTTATACAGGTTCTCTAGGCTTTGTCTAGGGGCGTGTTTATTGTAACAATAAATCGTGAATTTAGTGTTTTTTCAACTCTTATGATTTTTAAACACTATACTCAGAATAATCTATAGTTCGATAATAACTTGTACATGTAAATTTACAAACATATTTGCGTTAAATTACAAACATATTGACATTATATATGTATTATAACTCGCAGCTAACTTTTTATCTTATCTAGGAACTTTTGCTGAAATTTTTGAATCCGCCTCTGCCTTAGGGCCCTTGATCGGAATTGATGGGATGGTCCCTTGCTTGCTTCCGGAGAGTAAATTAGTTTATTCCTCCACGTGGTCATATGCAGTTTGTACTGTTTTTTGACAATAAAATTTACTATAAATGAAAACACACGAAATGTAAAAGTCATGACAATGTTGAAAATATTTAGACTCAGGGTTTCAATCTATCTCTTTTCCAAATTCGAAATAGCTTTGTACTTTAGAAGCAAATTTATGAACAGATAAGATATTCACATTTATCATTTTTATTATCATATATTTGGTTCCGGCCAAGGACCACGAGGAACCAACTAAGGACCACGAGAATGCGCGCCAGTAAGTCTCATTTCTGTATGAGTTTATTGTATAGGGGAAACAGCATCCAGATAGAATCCAGTTATATTGCTGTTTCCGAGTATATGTTGGGAGTCGCAGAGGTTGCACTTTTCAGAAGTCGCAGCTATATGAACTGAGACATTGCATTGAAAAGCTACAAATTTTTTCTTGCCCCCTCCGGGAATCGATCCCGGGATGACTTAGTGACGAGCGAGAACGCTGTATATAGTTAGTTATATAGTTATATATAGTTAGTTAGTTAGTTTTGTTTCCGCTGTAACAGAAGATGTTTCATTTCCCTGAGCTGTTCCGTACAGGCTGTGTACGCGATCGATTTTCTGGCCAGAGAAGGTGGTACGTTTTCGCAGATGGGAAGTGTATAGTCTCAAACGTTGCAAACAATCCCTTCGATCAAACGTGTTGTAAACGATTCATTTAATATACAAACACTGAAACTTACGTAAGATGTTCACAAAAGTTAAATATATTGTTGAAATAATTGTACTTGCCACTTCGTGATATCAGAATAACGTCTATCCACACGGTAGTCACATCGCTAGTGCTTTTCGGTAGTCACGTCTATATGAACTGGATCAATGTGAAAAGCTACAATTTTTTCTGGACCCACCGGGGATTGAACCCGGGATGACTTAGTACGCTACCACTTTAGCCACCAGAGATGCAACTGTAAATATTAGAGTGTGGGACGAGGAGACTTTGATCGGGGGTGGGGGGGAAAGGTAGTATGAGATGAGAAAAGATCACGTGTAAATAAACCGATTGTAGAGAGACGAGGACGTGTACATCGTGCGAGGCAATTGACAAATTTGGAGTTTAAATCGGTACTTAAATGAATTACGATTTAAATTTAAGAATTTATTGTGTGAAAACTTCAGACTTTATTACTTGTATTATTCACGTCCATTTTCTCATCAAGATTTTTTTTCTTCTCTTCGTGGGGCTTTACGGCTCGCCGACATCGAGGTCATTAGAGCCCTAAAATTTTGTACAGGTAGAGAAAATGCAGTTACGGACTAAGGAGAGCCAACATGTCTCTCCCCGCGTTTGGAATCGCCAAATGACTCAACCACTCCCACTAAAAACACTCCTGAATGACAGTATAACCAAATATAATAATTTTTTTTAACAATTTAAACAGAAAACAAGGAGAGAAAATTAAATTTGGAGAGAGAAATGTTAATTCAAAGTAAAGGGGCAAAAACATTTAAATCCAAACCCTCCCAAGAACTTGTGGGAGGAACCCCGTTTCGTGTGTGAATTTGAGCAATAACATACGAAAAAAGATCAGATACTGTTCCAGAGACCACATTCCTGAAGGAATCTAAAAAGACGTATCAAAATCGGTTCATTTTGTCCCAGAATAACGTTCAAACTGTTCGGTAAATTGTGTCGCTGTCGGCTGGTACTATATTTGAGACACTCCAGAAGAAAGTGTTCCACGGTAAGTGTTGTGTTGCAAGTTTCACAGATGTGGGGAGGTTCACCGCGTAAGAGATAACCATGGGTAAGATAGCAGTGGCCTTACAATGACGTGTAAGGATTACTTCTTCACGTCTGTTCGCACGGGATGATCACACCCATGACTTAAAAGAGTCTTTTACCTTCCTGAGCTTGAAGGCGTGAGTTTGTCATTCGGCTTGCCATGTCCCAAGAGGAGACGATCTATGACAACCTTTGAATCTGACGTAGGAACAGATGAAAGGTCAAGGACTGCCCTCTGTGTTCACCGCTTCGCTGCCTCATCAGCTTGTTCATTACCCATAATACACAAGTGACAATGAGCCCAACAAAGGACTATTTGAAAATTTTGACATGCTAGATGGCTTATTAGATTCTGAATTGTCAGCGTAAGGGTGTCAGAAGTGTACAGTGAAGACACTGACCACAGAGCACTAATAGAGTCACTGCAGAGAAACACACGCCGTATTGAAGATAGCAGAAAGAACTTCAGCGCCTCAAGGATAGCAAATTTTTCAGCAGTGTACACGCTGAAAAAGAGGTGGAGGCGAAAAGAACGGGTGGCACTATGGCAAAGGAAATCAGCACCAAGGGAATTATTCATTGCTGAGCCATCAGTGTGTATGAACAGTACAAATAGAGGTTGTTTAGTTCTCCGAAGTACTGTTGGTAACCATTGACGCAATGCTATTTATGGATATGGCAAAGAGAGTGACGCTTAAGATTGAGTCCTGCGGAACACCGTTTTCCAAAGAGTGATTCGATGATAAATAAGTACCGAGGCGAACGCGGAAAGAGCGTTTAGATAGAAAGCTCTCCAGGAACAGAGGAAGACAGCCTCGGAATCCCCACGAGTGCAATGTGCGTAGGATCAAGTCTTAATGAATATGTTTTACTTCTATGGACTATTAACAAAATCGTGAACATTGTAAATAATCCATGTAACGGTCGCAAAAAACAAAATTCATAACTTGAGATTTTATTACGTTAGGAACTCAGGGACGGCAACGAGAACTACGTTTCGAGACTACCATACGAACAAGGAAAATTAATATATTGTATGTAATTAACTTTTGGAAGAAAAACCAATTTATATGTGAATTCAAAATGGATTGGGAAATAGGGTGCTCATGATTTAATAAGAAACATATTATATTTTAATTGTATTTATTGAACTTTAATGAAGAGTTAAGTTTCATGAAATACTTGGTAGTAAAGTGAACTTTTTTAAAAAAATTTTTATTAGATGATATTTTTTGTTTAATCAAGAAGTTAATAAGGACTCATTTTCCAAACCCTAATTAATTAATTTTTCTTTAAGTGTACGTTAAAAAATTATTATATATATATATATTTGTTTGAGCTATAAGAAAAAATAATATGACAGGTGTTTTTCTTCTTTTTCTTCAAATGTTTCTTCATTAATGGTCTACTTTTGTGTATGAACTAAGTTTGAGAAGAAAAAGTATTGTACGAATGTTTGTATCATAAATGTATCGAGAAACCAGGGTTCTCTGTTTTCAAAATTTCAAATAAAATAATCTTTAATTTAATTAATAGCATTTCTTTGCAATAATTAATCCATACGTACTATTAAATCTAAATGGATGTATATTTCCATTTTTGGGAAATAGTCCATACCAGTAGATTAAACAAAAAATATTAAAAATCGGTAAACATTCACAGGTTTAAGTATTTCCTTTTCCTTGCATTACAAAATAGTATTTTACATTTTATAAATAGAAATTGTATTTTAGACACATCGACAATATATTTTTATTTAAAGTGGACATAAGGAAGTTTAATGTGTAAAAAGGAAATTTATTTATTTCTAGCAGGATACGATTATGCGTCACGATTATGCGATTCATCACAAATGAATTTAGACTGCATTTTGGTTTGCACATGTAGGTTACAAGGCATTTTACCAATTTTTTTCTAAAGAAATGGGTAAGTGAGTTAGTTCCACTCGGTTGATTTTCAATTTTTCAAGTCGATTTTCAACAGATATTTCTTTAATAATCTCTGGTAGTCAGGAAGTTGATAAATTAAATTTAATATTAGTATTACTTTGCACACACAAAAGTTTCAAAGTTCACGCTCTCATTGAAACATTAAAACACTTTGTTTAAATGTATGATTTTCTGGAGTAATTATCTTCACATATATATTATATTTTCTAGAATATTGCATTTCAGAACTAATTAGTTCACTTCAAAATAGCCGCGTTCGACGTCCGACGATGTTCGACGTTAAAGGCGTCCTCCGCGTAGCTTTCTGGGAAGGGTGAAGGCCGCAGGGGTTTCAGAACCTGACAACTTGAGCTCGTTATGCACAATTTGGACAATGGAGAAGTACAGGCACGTGGCTATTATAGAACGTGCTGCTACAGATGTTTGCGCCAAAGCAAACCCTGGTGTGCGAATGAGGAGTACGAATATACACAGGTGACTAAACTCAAGGTACACGCCGAACTTAGAGAAAATAATTTCCTGAAACTTCTACAAGAGACAAAGTTTATTTGTTGAATCGAATTTAAATTCTTTAAGAAGTCGGGTTAAGGAAAACTATTCTTGAATGATTCTCAGGTTACATTTCTATTCATGCAAACAGTACTATTTACCCGTTTTAGGTATTTTCAAAGCAAAGGTATAAATAGAGTTTCTGATTTTTTATCTATTATTGCAAAGCTTTCTCATTAAAAACATCTACGTCATGAGATACATAAAAAATAAGAGAAAAATGAGAAAGCAATTGTTTGTTATTTGGGTTGTATATTTCAGTGCATCAGTCAACATTTTTGTATACATCAACTATTTCAGAATAATAAAGGAAACTCGTTACCTCTTCATCCAATTTAACCCCCCCCCCCTTGAAAACCAGATAGATAAGTAGTTTCTGTAGCTTCCAATGAGCATGGGACCTCTTCGTAAACTGAACCAATAATTTGTAATTGAAGTGTTTTTTTTCTAAAACTAAAAAATATTCATCTCTTTCGGGTATTTACGAAAATTTGCAGGTCAAGAAATTGTTTTACAAAGTAGGCCTTTTATGAATGCTACACATCTGGCCGACTATTAAGAAAGAATCTAATACTAGTAATATTCTTCTACATGGACTACAGCATTACTTTTTGAATGCTTTAACTTGCTACACTACAACCTTCCACGATTTCTAATCTTAAACCTTATTCAACCAATACATCATTTTATACTCTAATATCTTTCAAAACATCTTCTTTCCATCAATTTTTTGTTCTACCCCTCTTTTTGGTTGACAACGGGTATCAATGCTAAACTTTCTTTACCAGCCTCTCTCCTTTTGTACAGTGGACATGTTCTACCCTGCTCAGTCTCAGGGATTCAATTTGGTTGATTATATTTTTTTCATTTTATTAGACCACTGATTTCTCCGTAGTTTCTTATTCTCCACGTTCCATCTACTCGCCTTATAAGATCATAAATCTTCCTCTGGAGTATCATGACCTTCGATACTATATTTCCTATATGCGTCTACGTTCCAGCAGCGTGAGTGACTATTGGATATATGATTGACCTATACAATTTAAGTTTAGCCTCTCTGGAGAGGAGTATACAGTTAAACTGTCTTGACACACAATGGAGACTAAGAGTGTCCCAGATTATATACCCAGAAAAGTACTTTCCTATCTCCTGGACAGGTATTTACTATTGCGAATAGGAAGTCAATCACTAATACATCCGGTTTCAGGCGTCTGTCCGCAGTTTATGGGAACATTATAATGAATGTTATATTGGAACACCTAGACAGGAATGCGATAAAATTTGTAGCATAGGCAGATGACTTGACATTATTGGTAGAGGGGGACATTAGACAGCAATTGGAGAAGAGACAGCAAATCTTAAACGAGATCACTTGACCATTCACAAAACATGTAATCATTGTTTAATTGAATTCTGAAAATTCTCTCTCCTGAAGTTGCAGATATCTTCCAATGAAGGGTAGACGATGATCTGCATAGAAGCGTCCATCATCCTATCTGGTTGTCCTAGCATGACCGTGCGAATATTCCCGAATACAAGCAACAGAAATAGATTCTCAGAAACTCTAACTGCACACAGTACCGTTCTCTGTCTTCAGAGAAACGGGTAGTGTCCAAGAGAGGGTCGACCATCTGACCCATGTGATTCATTACGCCGCTGAAGAATCCATTCCGGAAACATCTCTTTCCGCGAAGACCTCATGTCCCCTGGTGGAACGACGCATGTCGGTCCGCCATTCGGGCAAGGCGAAGAGAATTGCGGAAATTTAAGGCTAGTCCATCTCCGGAAAACCTCGCCGCATATCGGATTGCTAAAGCAAAAGCGCGCAGAACTATCAAAGAATCCAGATCCACCTCCTGGAAAGAGTTTCTAAGCATCATTAAGAGAACAACATCGTCCACTAAAGTATGGGAGTCAATCCAAAAGACATCTGGAAGGTATTCTCGAATCCCAATATCTGGACTCAATTATCAGGATCAGGTTCTCACCAAAAACAGAGAAATGGCAACAGTGATGCCTGAATACTTTATGACCTAACATCTACAGCAAACTGCGATCCTGATTTCGCGAGAGAAAGGGAAACAGCAGACAGCATATATTTGACTTTCGTTCCACCAACTGGGAATCCTACAACTCTCCCTTCTCTATGTGGGAACTCGAGTCAGCTCTAGCGACAGTACATGACACTGCACCTGGCCGTAATCCCATTCACTATGAAATTCTGAGACAACGCAGTCGTGAGTCGAAAGAATACCTTCTGGATATCTTTAATCTTCCATGGTCCGAGGGAGTATTCCCTAATTCCTGGAAGGAAACAACGCTTATCCCTTTACTAAAACCAGGTAAGGACAAAACGACCATCAGTAGTTATGGAAGCATTACCTTGACGAGTTGCGTTGGTAAAACTCTGGAGAGAATTATCAACTGACGTCTCGTCTGGTATCTTGAAAGGCATAACTTGCTGAGTCGATCTCAGTGTGGTTTCAGGAAGTTCCATTCCACCCTGGACAACATACGTCTCCTGGGATCAGCAATTCAAGATGATTTCGTCCGAAGACAACATCTCATCGGAATATTCTTTGACATGGAGAAGGCTTATTATACAACTTGACGTCAAGGCATTTTAAAACAACTCTATGCTTTGGGTTTTAGAGGACATTTCCTCCGATGTTACAGTCCTTTCTGGATCAGCGTACCTTCCCACACAGAATTGGAAGAGACACTTCGGATCTCCTTCTTCAATAGAATGGTGTTCCTAAGTGTTCAGTCCTGAGTGTGACCTTGTTTGCAGTGGCTATTAAAAGCATAACATCCACTGTAAAGAATCCTGTCCAACACTCTCCTTTTGTCCACGACTTTGACATCTTTTGCTTATCGCAGAGTGTCACCGGTGCAGAGCGAAAAATTCAACTCGTCCTCAGTAGTTTGTACCGCTGGTCAAAGACGATTGACTTTCGTTTTTCAGCTGAGAAAACACCCTGTGTTCTTTTCAGTAGGAAAACAAGCCTCGTCTTTCAACCTCACCTCGCCCTGGGAAACAACGTTCTAAAATTCTATCCTTCTGTAAAATTCTTAGGTCTAATCTTTGATCAGAGACTGAAATGGATTGAACATCTAACAGACCTAAGAGCGAGTTAAAGTCGCTGAATCTATTGAAGTGCATGAGTAGCAGGGAATGGGGCGCTGATCGCTCCTCCTTGCTCCAGTCTTATCGAGCATTCATAAGATCTCGGCTCGATTACGGCTGCGTTGTTTATAGCTCTGTTCGTGCAAACTATTTAAAGTTGGAAAGTGTCCATAATGCAGGAATCCGATTAGTTACGGGAGCGTACCGTACTAGTCCCATTCCCAGTTTGCATGCCGAGGGTGGCGAATCATCTCTTTCCCACAGGCGGCAACTCCTCATGCTACGACACTTTTTCCACATGCTAACTTTACCCGACAATCTGGTGCACAACGCGGTGTTTCATCGCTCCTATCCATGCGTTTCTACAACAACAGACTGAGAGCAACCAAAGCTTTTGGAAATCACTGTAAACAAATTAAGGAAACCTTGCATATACTCACTATTATTGTCTTAAATTAAGGTTTTAGTAAGACTCCTCCTTGGGCTTTGCACGAACCGAAGATTATTTTCGATCTTCTGCATCATGACAAAAAGAACACTCCAGCTCCGATGTTGAGGGTATACTTTCACCTAATCCTCTACAATCACCGGGTCTGTATCCCTGTGTTTACGGACGGGTCGAAGCAAGCTGATGGTGTCGGCTACTCCGTGGTTTTTCCCTGTGAGACCTGTGGCTACCGTCTAGGCTACTTGTGCAGTGTTTACACTGCTGAGTGCTACGCCATATTAAGAGCATTGCGATCAACAATGTGCTCCGGCGGATCACATTTCCTGATTTGTTCTGATTCGCTAAGTGCCCTTCTAGCAAACCAGAATATGTATCCAACTGATAAGCTGATCCAGAACATCCAGGATGTGGTTTTCTCGCTCCAAAGTGATGGAAAGAACATAATATTTTGCTGGATTCCCGGAGAGAGAAATGAGAAAGCAGACTTTTCGGCAAAGACGGCATGTCTCATGAATCGCATGGAGTTCTCCACGATTCCAAAAGGAGATCTTTTAAATTCCATTAAGATAAGGGTTCTGAGTGAATGGAACAATGAGTGGTTGGCTATTGAAGGGAATAAGTTCCGACTTATCAAATCCTCTCTTAAGTCATGGAGCTGTTCCTGTAGGCCAGCCCGGCGCGACGAGGTCCTACTGACCCGCTTGCGCAGAGGACATTCTCCTCTGACTCATCGGTATCTCTTATTACTTGATGATGAACCCGTTTGTGAGGATTGTAGCTGTTCTCTGACAGTGCGTCACCTACTAAGTGATTGCAGAATATACTCAAGTATACGGAGACAAATTGGTCTGGCTGCAGATTTACCAACAATTCTCGGAAATGAAACGGTCAATGTTAATAAACCATTGAATTTTATGAGTAGATCGGGGCTCCTCCCACAAGTTCTCGGGAGGGTTTAAATTTGCATTCACTTTTCATCTTTCCTGTCTTCTTTCCTTTTATCCTTTGTTTCTGTAATTAGAGAATATAATATTTCGAATTTTTTTCCCTTTTCTATGATATAATGTATTGGTATACTGTTTTCTTTTATTTTCTTTCATCTTTGTATTTCGATATTTGTTGAATTCTGGAGGGTTTTTTAGTGAATATGGTGTAGATATTTCACGAGTCCCACACACGGGGAAGAGTCACTATGGCTCTTCTCTATGGTGCGAAACTGCATTTTCCCCACCTGCATGGGCTCTAATGACCTTGCTGTTGACGAGCCCTTAAAGCCCCACAAAAAATGATTACTCAAAGGAGTTAATCTTTACTCTGGTGCCAATGAGGGTATTTCCTCTACTCTTGCAGCTTCAATGAAGTCAATGGCAGAGAAGGACCGTCTGTGCTATCTTACGGTTGACGAAATTTCAATCAAAGAGAGGCTGCAGTACGATCCGGTATTGGACGTTATTGTTGGCTTAGAAGATCGTGGACATATGGGGAGAATTTCGAATGCTAAGTCTGCCTTAATGTTCATGTTACGTAGTTTGGCTAAGAAATGCAAGTAACCCTTAGCTTTCTATTTCACTGCCAGCGGAATATCTTTATCTGATTTCCAGGTGCTTGTTCAGAAAGTGCTCCTGCATTGTTGGGGCGCAGGTTGTAACGTACTCGCTACTGCCTGTGATATGGGATTCAACAATAGGGCTGCACTTCAAATGTTAGGCTCTTCCCTAACCCACCCCTTTTTTGTGAATGTTCGGAAGGTCATAATATTGTTCGATGTTCCTCAACTCTTGAAGTGCAGTCGAAATGCACTAAAAAATTACAACATTGAGTACAGCATTGATGATAGAAGAGAGATTACTAAGAGAGGAAAAGCTACATGGGAACATGTAGTGTTCCTTTACAAGAAGGACAGCGAAACGTTGGTGAGGGTCATCTCAAAACTAACATCGCATGTGTGGCCAGAGAGGAGAACCAAGATGAAGGTTACGTTGGCTTCTCAAGTGTTGAGCAATGCAGTGTCGGGTCTCTTGTGCACTTCCGTATCGTTTGGTAAGAGAAAGTTAAAATTTTCTTTTTTTGAGCTGATTATTGAAGTACATTGTTCTGTTGGTGTCTCATTTCAAATATATGATTATAGTTTTAAGACTTAATTTACTTTTTCATGTAATTTTTTATTCTAAGGAATTCTTCCACCTGAAGCCCTGGCGACAACAAAATTCACGGGATTCTACAAAAAACGTTTTGATAGCCTAAACGGCTCAGGATCAAGTGTTGGTATGTTGAACTTTCAACAAATACTTCATTATGAAATTCATGAAATACTTAACAATTTAATATCTTTTCAATTATCAATATTACGTTCTCTTCAAAGAGAATAGGAAGATTTTCGGCACAATTTTTATCCAGATTCGGGGCATATTTCATTATGGAAGACTGCAAAGGATGGAGGTGGATGGAAGTTCTTCCCAAAATGTGTCAGGAGCCATGTAAGCCAGCTTCATTCCCAGAATGGACTAATAACAAGAAATGGGATGAACATTTACTCCAGTTACTTCAGGTGTATAGGGTTGAGTTTTTAATTCCTCGTGCTATAAATCAGGGTGCATTGGAGATTTGTTTGGTCTCATTACATCACATTGTGGTCGTAATTATTAACCCACAATAAATCAGTTTATCTCTGCATTGAAAACGTGCATCATTAATGGTTTGACATATTGTGACATTTCACGTGGCACAAGCTGTGAATCTGATGATGCTGCTCTTCTATGCAGTCTTAAGTCATTCATTTGTGGAAGTGATAAGCAGATGCAAGAGTATTTAGACTGACACTGTTTCCGGCAATGAATGTAATGCTAAGTCGAATAAAGTGACAACTGAGAAGGGTTGTTGTTTACTAGATATTTCATTGGCTAATATGGGTATCACGTATGTTGCTGGATTTATTGCCAGGAGGGTTTTGATTGGTGTTTCCTGTGATCTTTGCCAAAGTCTCCCTCTAGCAGAGGAAACACATGCCTATTTGCTTGCTGGCATTTCATCCAGGGAATATACTCCTGATTACCAGAGGCTTTCTTATCCTAGTGAGGATCTAGTTAGGTCTGTGGCTCAGGGTGATTTTATTCTGGATGTTAAATGAAATTGATGTATGCCTCAGGTTTTGCAAACAATCAAGCAAACTCTCATTCAAAAGGTAGAATTTGATTGGCTGCATGTCATGAGTGAAAGAGTGAATGAATGTCTTTATAGCACGAGGACTGAACACATTACTCATGTGAAGAAAATGAGTGAAAATTTTTGGGAACATTATTAAAAATTACTCAACAATGGTGGTGCAAAATAAAAAATTCAGAAATGAAAACAGGTATTTCTTTTAGTTCTTTGTTTTTTATCTTGCATTATTTATAATTTTATTTTAATTTTTTGTTGCTGCTATCTATCTTCAATTGTAATCTAGTGGTAGTTTTAGGATGTTATGTGTGTTTTTTTTGTTATTATACCAAAAGTATTATTGGTATTTAATTTTGTTATTACTTTTATATTGTTTTTGTGTACTTGTGAAGTACATTATTTGTTTTGAGATATATTTGTAAAGTTGTTGATGACATTGCATAAATATGAAAAATGATTAGTAACTTGAAGTAAAGATGATAGTAGAAAGTTGATTAAGAGATTATTGGAATCAGTTATAACAAATAAAATGGCTTTTGGATTGTTACCGCATTCATAATTATCGTTTAAGAAATGCATTTAAATTACATATTCTTTCATTAAACAAATATCACCTTTCCTTTCATTCTTTCATTACACAAATATAATCAAAATTTCCCAAATATTTGCTGTATTGTATGGTAATATTGAATACAGAAAATGTAAATTTTGTTAGAAAATCATGGGAAAAACTTTTATATTATTATTTGAATTACTTTAAGGTGTTTGTGTACAGTTAGTGAGAATCATTTTAGATTTATTTTTCTGTTCAAAATTCATTATATCCCCCACCTAACTATGTCATTATGAGGGTTTTTGAACTATTACCACTTCATTTTCTCTTCATACATTTTATGTTTAAATACTCTTTGAAATATTCATGTCAGTCATTTAAGGTTCTTGTATTTGATTTCTGCCTATTAGTTATTATGTTAACTGAACCAACTGGAGTAAGTATCCATTCCTTTCTTAGTTATTCAAGAGGAAATAGTAAAACATTCTGATTTTAAAAGTATAAAGGGAACCCTGTGTTTTTCGAAATTTAGTCGTATCTCATGAACTTTTGTAAGTTTTAAATTCATGGCCTTTGAACGGAGTTGTCGAAACGCCACTAAACCTACCAAACTAACTAACCAATCTTGATTGGAATAGATGGGATGGTTCCTTGCTTGTTTTAGGAGAGTAACTCACCTAATTGTCCTCAACATGGTCATACGCAGTTTGCAACAGCTTTTTCTACTACAAAGTTTGTGTATAATTTTATCATTACCTCACGAACTAATTAAGATATCATCTTGGTTTATGTTTGTATAAGTTCTATTTTTGAAAGGATTCTTCATCCCTTCATGTCATTAACTCATCTATTGAATACACTAATTTATTTATTGTTATCTGATTGACAGGCTTCCCTTTTTCTTAACTGGCATTAACTTCTTCAGTTTTGGCGGTATGTTGAACAATTTTAAGCCAATGTAGCAGGGTTTTTTCTCAGATTGTGTAAGATGGTGTGCTGGTAACACACAGTTGTTAGCATTCTGGAATTTGTGATAGCGAGAATCAATTCCTTTTGTCAATTATTTTATTTTAATGCAAATAATTCTTTGAAGTATATGCTGTCTACTATGCTACCACCTTCAGGATATTTCCAATTTTTTAAATGTTTCCCTACAGGAGACCCTATTTTTGCTGTTATTCTCACATTCTTCTTGATATAAATCTCAAAACAAAATGATATGTATCAAATTTACCTACCGTCGTGGTTTTCATAAATAATCTTTAACTTCTCCATGATATTTATGTTTTCGTACTTCTTATTTTTACTCACACTTCATTAAAATATTTTTTGTGGATGCATTTTTCCTTTTTTAAGTATTTTATCTTCTTTGTCTGCTTCATGTATGGGTCGCTTTGAACCATACAAAATTAACGGTCAATTAATACTTGTTTGCTTTTCTTTTAACTCAGTAATCCCTCATACGCAACGTATGAGGGATGCTCCTACTTTGGTCTTTTTCCAGTGATCTTATTGCTTTCACGATTATGGAATTCAGGATATCCTAATTTGAGAAGGTCCTTTTTAGTTTTGTACCAATTTGGTCTAGTAGATTTATTTCTTAAGAATGTGAATTTGTGATCTGCTTCCTTTTAATTAATTTGAAATGTACTAAAATATTTCCTTCTGAAAATGTTTCTAAATTAACTCAGACTTCAGAAAAAGTTGCCTGAGAGATTTGATTTATTTCTTTAATTCAATTAAAGTGGATAATTTTGGAGCATCCAATTTTGTCCTCATGTTTTACGGAAACTTTTTATTTGCTTTATGTGGACACTACAAATTTATTTTAAATCTGCTCTGCCTTTTCCTATGAAATTACTTTTGTGTTTACAAAATAATGTTGTATGAATTATTTAGTATCATTAAATCAATATTGATTTTAAGAAGTTTTTCTCTGTGTTATTTCCAGCATCCCTTTTACTCATGTTTCATATTAAAGTCTTCAGATTATATTTTTATTTCACCTCTGTTATGAAGAATACAATTTTGAATGCTGATCATTTATTCAAATGTACCAGTGGAAATTACTTAATTGATGACATAGTTGGTATAATATAATATTATGAGACCTAGGATGGATGGTGACAGGGGAGCGAGGGGGGAGAACCAACTAGAACGATCTCTAGCAGTAGTTCAATTAACTGCCGATCCCATGAAAAGCTAGTTTGAACATCTCTAATTACAGACGATAAGCGATAATGGTAGCCAGGGGAATGAATATGGGAGAGTCCAGTCTGGGCTAGTGTGTGGTGATTGGCATGGTGAGATATGAATTTATATTAAATGTTAATTGCTAAGATACTCAGTGGAATAAAGCGGATATATCTTTCTTTATGTCATTTGTAAGTCCCCTTACGATACAAAGTTTTAGTTCATATTTCAATGCTTTCGTGAAATAGAAATTATTAGTTTATTATCTCTCTTTTATATTTATCATTATAAGTTAGTAGTATTTTTACTCATTGTACTCGCATCTTTTGCATGCAGGTGGCCTTTTGTTTAATCTTTGAATTCAGTTGGCCTTGAGCATTAACACTCAAAGAATAAATAATCAATATCCAATATAATAATGTTGAGTATTTATTGAGAATTTGTACCGATCCATAGTTTCATTCAGAATAAAAAAGTTTCATTTCGTACGAGTGTGTAAGTTTTTACAGTATTTAAATACCAATTAGCATGGATTGAATGCAACACATAAATCAAAATTTCACATCATTAATATTTTTTTAAAAAATGACATTGATTTTCAGCCTAGACAAATTAAGATGCGTACGATCAATAAGAAAGTGATTTTTTTGTAGGGTTTTAGGGCTCGTCACGGTCTTTAGAGCCCTTAGAAAGTGAAAAGAGATATTTATTAATTGGTAATAATGAAATTAATGTTGCATAGCGCAGTGGCAAAATACAAGTTCTAAACAGAATTTATTTTATTAATGTCGTGAGGCAACGTTTTTTTAAATCTAGTTATCCCACTAAAGGAGGGGCACTATAGCTTGAGGGGCAATTACCCTATTCCCTTAAAGGCTTATGAAAGGATGAAAGGGAGCAAATGAGTATAGGGAATGACCCCAGTCATGGCAAACAGTGGTTTATTGTCCTTTAATCAGCAAATTACACGGCGACTCCGGAACGACGAAGCTTTGTCCCCGAAGGAATGGTTCTCCCGAAGAGCGACTCAACATGGACCATCTCAAATGCCTGAGACGGCGAAAGTGTACAAGAGATGGAAAGAGTTTGCTGTGAGGGCTCGGAAGATAGTTGGGCGGAGCAGCGGAAGGTAACGCAAGCAGGACCTATTAGGGTCTGTCTGAACTAGCTAGGCATTAGGCATCATGGGACAGTTGCCTGGACCCGATAGGGTCTATCTGAAACAACTGAAGGACAATGGAATGTTGGCAGGACCTGTTAGGGTCTATCTGAACCAACAAGGAGGGAGACAAGAACGTACACTTGGGTGACTGGCACAAGAGTAGCGGCAGTTCCCACCGGATGCGGAGAGCAGTGGCGTTAAATAGGCCTTTAGTGATGAGTCATTCTTTCTGAGACGGCTACGTCGCTTACTTGGCTACACGGGCACTCGCTGCATGTGACTACGCGACATTAACATAGACATTGGTAACGTTGAATGTTTACAAGAGACACATCTGAGAAATGCATACTTTTATTTGAAAATATTCAAGATAGTAAATACGTACAATAAATGAAACATTTTTCTGTATATTTCTATTTTTTGTATATTCATATTGCAATGAATTATACGGTGCAACCAAAAGCTATTTCCCGCCTTAAGATTGTGTCACTGGGAGAAATCCGTGTACGATGGTCTACGCGGTGAATCATTTAAATCTAGTCACAAAGATTTTTGCTCTAGATGGCATGGCACGGACGCATCCCCTAGCAAGCGCAAGCGAGTTTCGACTATATAGTCCTTTGTTTGTTTGTTTGTTTGTTTGCGTTAGACGACTCACGGACGTAATTAGAATTATTCATCTGTTTACATTACAGAAATGAGCGTGCGATAAATTTAGATTGAATTGTGCTTTGTAAAAGAAAAGGACTAGGCAACGACGGATTGCTAGTAGATTGTATAAAACAGACATCTTTATAAATACCGTTCAGATAATGTTCAGATAAAAGTTTCACATCTTTTGTTCGTGTTACATCTTCAGCTCTCGCGAAAATGTTTTTTTTTACAATAATTGTTTATAAAATGGATTTTGGGTATCACCATTCCATGTTTCTCTGCTATTAATTGACTTAGTTAAAGTGCTTTTGTTATTAACGCAGTCAATAGATGTAATGGTGAGTCAGTTTACTTGGTTTGTTTCTGTAAATGTTTTTCTAACAAATTCTTAAAACAACTCATGTATTTTACATGCTATTTTATTGTGTTTTGACAACCTTAGTATAGCTCCCTTTGACGACGCCCATGCACTATGGTTACTGAACTAACGGAGGAAAGTTGCTTCCTTTGACAACCACACGTGTCTTTAGTACTTCTCTTAATTTTCAGATGCAATTCATAGAAATTATAGGATATACTTGCGTTTATTTAATACTTATGCTCATTTTGTTTCTTTTCATTATCAGTTAATCTGTGCTTGTATTGGGATCTATCCTCATTTGTTCAAAAACATCGTAAAGCATCGTTTATTTCTTAAAAATAGTCGCCACAGAAACTAGAAGTCTGAACCTAGAAATCTCTTAGATTGCGGTGAACCTCACCGCCAGGTAACAGATTAATTATGATACGTTTAATGAAAATGGGAGAATGAAAACCCCGGTCCCGTCTCCCATTTTCATTCAACATATCATAAATAGAAGTCTGAATTTGAATTGTAACCGAAGGAGTATATCAATAAATACACTGTCAGCATATCACTCAAATATGATGGGTTGCTGTTTTGACCAACAAGCGGAGAATTGATGGCGGGTTATTGAGCTGCAGTGAGTTTGCATGCAGTATGATTCAATTCTCCGTCACCATTCATGAGAAGCATTCTCCGAGGTTTGCAATGGACCATCAAAGCTAGCTGTCCGTTTATTGTAGTTCGATTCGTTTGTTAGCAGGAGAGATAATTCGTGGAAAAAAGGATTTTTGCGTAACGAGAGGAAAGATTTTCTGTAAACACCCGCCAAATATACTTCATAACGTTTTCGTAGTGGTGAATCTCTCTTATTCAAGGAAATTTATATTTCTTTTGTTAATCAGAAAAAAATAAAATTCTTTCAATAACATATATTAGCATGATATAATCTGTGAAATTAAAGAGTTTCAATTACATGTGAACATGTCATGAAGATACATCTTTTAACAAATTAGGAAACAATTTTACGAACGTTCAGTCAAAATCTATTCTCTTGAATTTCTACACACTGTAAAGACTCGTAGAATACAGGTAAGGGTGATATTTTGTCTGCCCTGATATCACTCAAAATTCACAAAAATATCAACAAAAAATCTACGTGGAGGAAAAAATAAGTATAGACATAAGGTGGCAAAGATTCATTTTTCTGTTTTTTCACATACATAACGCTTTAAATTGTAGGAGTGCTCAAATTAGAGAACGAATTTGTAGAGACGCGGAAACCGAGGGTTCAAATAAAATGAAAAGAAGTGGGGAGTGGATTATCACAAAAACTAAAAACGGAAGTGTAAAGAAAATTGGGACTTAACAAACAGCAGCAGCAAGGAAAGAAGTAATGATGGATCAAGGGCGCGTATTCATTTCCTGAGTCCTCAATTCTTGTAAGATGAAACGCATGTCAGTGCTGAAGAGTAGAACAGATGTGTTGTTTTATGAAACTCTTTTTATGGGAACATATCGTGTTTGAAATGGATAGCTATCTGACTAATTTGTAATTGTATAGATAATTCAATCATTGTTTTAAATGTAAGCTCAGCGTGGAAACCGTTGAAAAGCAGAACTGAAGAAATCAAAATTTCGAAAACGACTACACTTCCACAACATATAGAGAACATATTAGATTTTCTTTTTCTTTTTTTCCAGAAAGTGCCCCGAATAAAGACGTAGCATTTGATCTAAAACGAGATAAGAAAATGTAGTACAGCTTTACAGAAAATTTCTAGGTGTAGTAAGATAAAAAGAACAAATGTATTTTGGAAATGCATAATGTATGCATCGACTGTGTCTGACTAGCTCTCGACGAGTGAAGGAAACGAAAGGAGGAGGAGAAGAAGGAGGAGGAGGAGGATGAGGAGGAAGAGGAGGATGAGGAGGATGAGGAGGAAGAAGAAGTGAGACACACAGAACATGTTGAATCAATTGCACATCAGTAGTATTGGAGTGCTTAACAATTTCATTTTTCATATCTATTAAGTATGTATTTTGTCCATTAACAAACTATTTACTTTTTGTTGAATTACCCGAATTTGATGAATCAATCAATCAGAAATATATAACATTTAATACCATTCTGAAAAATTCCATAAAAGGAAATACTATTGTATTTTATGTACTTAACAAATTTCGGATTATTCATGAAATTTTCGTCAACATTTGACAACCACGACGTCACATTCCTAAAAGATAACTTTTTGTCCAATTTTTATCCAATTGCCTCAAATAAGGAATCTCGAGAAAAAGAACTATTTTGGCCGGGGGGATACTCATTTTAAATTTTAACTAAGGAGTAGGAGGGGATTATGGTCTGATTGGTTATATGACCAATCCCAACTCCAGCGGTGAATAAACCTTGTAAACATTAATAAACGAGGAAAGCGGTCGATGTCACACACCTTCACCTCAGCATTATGCGGGAAACGCTAGTCAGAGCGCCCCTATGGACATGGTCGACCATTATATACTAGGTTGTGTGTTGGTGTATTCACCTTATTGAGATATCTCGGAAAGTTTGAAATTTTATCTGAAGTATATTAAAATAATTTATCATTATATATAGCATTTTGTCGCAGTTGTTATCGTGCAATCGAGTTCACTAGAAACTCTTAATATAGCTTCTTTCAAAATATTGACAAGTGAGTTTTACAGACCACGTGAGTAATCTCTACGTTAATAAAGTCATTGATTTATTTATTTAANCTAGAAACTCTTAAAATAGCTTCTTTCAAAATATTGACAAGTGAGTTTTACAGACCACGTGAGTAATCTCTACGTTAATAAAGTCATTGATTTATTTATTTAATGCTAACATGTCGGAAACTTTAGTTTCTCATCTATAACATTATAGAACATTCAGTACTCGTAATATACGTTTGAGTCCGACTTTCAATTTGTGTTCTTTCTTTCCATTCTTTTTATCAGGAACATCGATATTTGAAAGAAAGTTATCAACCCTTTAATACCGTTTTCTTAATAATAATAATAAATTTATTGTCAAAAAACAGTACAAACTGCGTATGACCACGTGGAGGACAATAAACTTATTTACTCTCCGGAAGCAAGCAAGGGACCATCCCATCAATTCCGATCAAGGGCCCTAAGGCAGAGGCGGATTCAAAAATTTCAGCAAAAATTCCTAGATAAGATAAAAAGTTGACTGCGAGTTATAATACTAATAGAATGTCAATATGTTTGTAATTTTAAGCAAAAAATTACATGTACAAGTCATTATCGAACTATAGATTATTCTGAGTAGAGTGTTTAAAAATCATAAGAATTGAAATAACACTAAATTCACGATTTATTGTTACAATAAACACGCCCCTAGACAAAGCCTAGAGAACCAGTATAATAAATCCGCCTCTACCCGATGGAAAATCGGAGCAAAACCCGGGCCAGGGTAAGGCTACAATATTTATGTACACAACCGTGCCAAAGTTTGAGTAAACTAAATTAATATGAGCCATAAGACAATACAATCATGCAAGAACATAGTTTTTGAAATTGTTATAAGTTATTTAAAAAGTACTACAGCAATGGCGTGATAAAATACAAGACGGATTTAACTTTTGTTAAAATCAATAAATTCTTTTACAGTGTAGAAGCACTGGTGCAGGAAATAGTTTTTAACCGCTGATTTGAACAGATTCAATTTCATAATATCTTTTATATTCTTGGGCAGGGAATTATATAGAACGATTCCCGATTGATAAGGTCCTATTTGGAAAAGAGTGCTTGACACTCTAGGTCGATGAATATTACTACTATTGCGAGTATTGTGTTCGTGAACGAGACTGCTTCGTATAAAGAAAGGGTGGTACTTCAGTAATTCGGTCTTAACAAACACGACCGTTTCATAAATATAAATACATTCTTCATTCCAGGGTCATTAAAACTGAAAAAAATAACCACTTTTCACTCTTGTATCGTTTACCAGTTTTGTTGCGAATAAAATGTTGTCTTTTATGGACGA
>NNCF01127339.1:1399-28511 GCA_002313205.1 Laupala kohalensis
CGGTTATCCTCTCTTCACCATGCACCCTTGTGGTGGTCACGTGGTCTGACGTCACGTATCCAGCCATCTGGATACTCTGCGACGATCGTCCCACGTGCTCCACCCTATAGCACCTTAGCCGCACTGGCGGTAACACGTGGTCTGACGTCAGGCACCCAGCCATCTGGATTCCGTGTGACAATAGTCCACCGTGTCCGCCTCGCGCGTAAGTTACAAAGCACGACCGCTTGTCTTAAGGATTGAATAGATTGAATTTCGGAAGGGTTCAAAACGTTCGATTGCTATTAAACATTAATCTATAATAAGTAGATCGAACCTAATAGCAGTATTACACCTGCCGTAATATTGTTCATCAGATAATAATGTCGAGTAAAAAAAATGATATGAAATGACGCAGTAAATTAACTTTTTTCAATTTAGGGCCATATAAGCGGTGATGACGTACAAAGGTGTCTGACGTCAAGCACAATGTCGTCATTATGACGTACCTCGTACAAGTGTAGCGCACAGGTAAGAATGCGTAATAAAACGCGTGAATTAACATATTTTATTGATTAATACGCGTTACCAGACGCAGTAAATGATGCGTGAACGTACAAAAACGATAAAAAGTCCCTCGATCTTCCCAATAAATTTTTAATTGAGTGCAAATAATTTGACCCCTTAGCAGTGAGTAGCTACAGAATGACTAAGTGAAAGTCAACAACGCTGGAGAAGGGGGCGGGTTCCAGAATGAACGGGAGTTAAACTTCATTCTCATTTCAAACAGGTATTCCATTATTTTACGTTACTCTCTATCGGAACGAAGCGTCCTTGTCTGGAACATTGTAAATAGAATCGTGAGATGGCGACACGTAACACATTTCTGTTGTCTTCCATTGAAATTTAACAGCAAATTTTGGCTTAATAGATATTTCTACGTATTCCTGATGTGATACTTACAAACACTGACAATGTGAAATGCAAAATTTTTGAGATAAATGGTAAAGAAATGGAATTATTTGTAAATTTTTTTTGTGTTTATTTCAAAAATATATATCCTGAACCTCCAATAATGACTTAAAATTATTTTTCGAACCTTTCGAAAAATTGAATTTTTTTTC
This sequence comes from Laupala kohalensis, assembly GCA_002313205.1. Lineage (NCBI taxonomy): Eukaryota > Metazoa > Arthropoda > Insecta > Orthoptera > Trigonidiidae > Laupala > Laupala kohalensis. The sequence continues at coordinate 2,503 of NNCF01127339.1, forward strand.
TCTTTTCAATCAGTTATTCCATTGTTTTACGTTTCTCTTTGCCTGTAAGAACCGTCTGTATGTCGGGAACATAGTGACAAGAAAAGTAAAACACCAACACGACGACACTTGATACATTTCAGTTGACTTTCATTGAAGTTTAACACAATCTCTGGTTTAATACATATTTCTACGTATTCCTGATGGTATTCTTATGAATACTGTCAATATGTAATGTAAAGTATTTGAGGTAAACGGTATTAAAAGTTAAAAATTTAAGTCAAATTTATTTTTGTGTTTATTCCAAAAATATATGTCCCTAACATCCAAAAATGACTTCAAAATATTTTACGAAATTTTCAAAAAATTAAAATTTTTTCTCGTTTCAATCAGTTATTCCATTGTTTTACTTTACTCTCTGTCGGTATAAAAGCGTCTCTATGTCTGGAACATAGTATCAAGAAAACTCGACAACACATGAGACATTTTAGTTTACTTTCATTGAAATTTAATACCAAACTTTGGTTTATACATATTCCTGATTTTCACCTTGCTCTCTGTCAGTAGGAAGCGTCTCGATACCTGGACTATTGAGTATAGTGAGATCACTGCACGACGAAATGATGTGTGTTTGCTTCTAATTTACCTGCTCTGGACTGGGTCACCGATGTAAACACACTGGCTCGAACTCGCAACTTTGCGATCAGACTAACTGCCAAGTATACTCTTTACTGAGCCATCGTCAGTGTTCCCTCCCAGGGTATATAATAGCTTATCGATGCACTGACCATGCGGGTGGCGAGGATTTGCCTGCTTTGATGAAGCAGAGAGCTACGCCGACGGTAGCGTAGCTATTGGCAGGGTCTCCCAAGCCGGATATGTCTCAGCGGAGGAGTCAGACGAAGCGAGTCCCACAACGACCTTCTAATGCCAACCATAAGATCACACTTCCTTTACTTATTCCATCTTCCTAGCACCTATCCATAAATCGTTCCACCTACTACATTGTAGGACGGGATCCCAAAAGACTAAGGGAGGCAACCCCGACAGAAAACAGTAAGCAAGTTTGGAGACTTAGGTGGCAGCCCCACAACCAAGATCAGTCTGCTGTGGAGAGATGCTAAAAACTCGCACATTCTTAAATTCAACCACTATAAATGAAACGGAAGTGAAACGCAATCAGACGGATAATAAGTTCACAACTTTTGGCATGAAACGAACAACGAGAATTGGCTGTTGGAACGTCAGATCTTTAAAAGAGAGCAGTAGTTTGAGGCAATTGGATAAGCGGATGGACAGGCTGGATATTCTTGGGTTAAGTGAAGTACGGTGGAAAGATTTTGGAGAAATGCCAACTCTTAACAGGTACACATTCCTTTATTCTGGACAAATGGGGGAAGGTGTTGAACATAAAGAAGGAATAGAATTGCTATTGAGCGATACCACACGGAAGAAACATTTAAGCTGGAAACCCATTTCAGAAAGACTGATGATAGCTCGATTTAGAACCCGTGTTCGAAACGTGACTGTTCTCCAGTGTTATGCTCCCACAAATAGGTCGGAGATAGAGAAACAGGAAGAATTATACTGCCAGTTGAACGAGACTAACAAAAAAGTGGGGAAGAGGGATATTATTATGGTGATGGGAGATTTTAATGCCAAGTTTGGTTCTAACAATGATGGACTGGAACAAATTAGAGGAGTGCATAGAGATGGCGAGTCGAATGAAAATGGGGAGCTCTTCAGTGACTTCTGTGCCAACCACCATCTAGTTGTGGATGGCACACTGTTCCCACATAAACAGTGTTACAAGATCACATGGGTATCGCCACATCATGATAGAGAGAACCAGATAGATCACATTGCTATAAGAAGAAAGTTTAGATCATAGGAAATGATCACCACTTGGTAGTTGCAGAATTTAAAATGAAAATTGTGGCTAGTGGAAATAAATTTGAAAGACGAAACAAGAAGTTTGATGTGGGGAAATTGCAAAATGGAGACAAGAGGAATGAATTTCAGATAGAACTGAATCGTTTTGATTCCCTTGCTGATTGAATCTGATATGAATGTTGAAACTTAATGGAAAAACATTTAGGAAGTGTACTTGGAAGTTAGTAGAAAGGTATTTGTACATCATAATTATTGTAGGTAGGAATGGATGTCTGTTGTTACTTGGGAGAAGATAGAGGCAAGAAAACAAGTTAAGGCAAAGGCGAACACAAGTAGAACAAGAGAGCAAAAGAGGGATCATGCAGAAGGTGATATCGTAAGAGCGTGGAGATAAGTGTAAGGAAATATCACGCACAGTGGGTGGATGAACAGGCACGGAAAGCAGAAGAGGCATCACTGAGGGGAGATGCTAAAGAACAGTACAGCATTTCAAAGAAATTCTCTAAAAGAGGTTTTGTGAGGAATAAACCTGCTAGAAATAAGAGAGGTGAACTACTGACTACAAAAGAGCAACATCTTGGAAAATGGAAGGAACATTTCTCCGAGGTACTCAATAAAGGTTTAGAACAGATAGTGAATCAACAAGTGGAGCCTGTAGATGGCGATCGTAGAATAAATTACACCCTCCAGCTTGTGCAGAAATAACGAAGGCCTTGAAACTATTAAAAACAGGAAAAACTCCAAGTGCGGATAATATTGCACCAGAAATAGTTAAAGTAGACATTGAGACCTCAGCAAAATTGCTGCACCCACTATTTGAGAAGATCTGGAATGAGGAGAAGCTACCGCCTGAATGAAAAAAATGCCTTGTTCGTCAAAATTCCAAAGAAAGGGGATATTACAAAATGTGACAAGGAGAGGAATTACATTGCTGTCTGTGCCTAATAAAGTGCTTTCAAGGATCGTTTTAGATCGGGTGAAGGATTCGGTTGTATTACGCTTTAGGAAGGAACAGGCCGGTTTTCGCAAGAGTCGCAGTTGTGTTGACCTCATTAATACCTTAAGAATCATCTTGGAACATAGTACAGAATGGCAAAACATACTGTATCATACTTTTATCCATTTTGAGGTCTTCGACTTGGTTATGTAGTAGAAGAGTTATGTGGCAAACACTTGAAGAATATGGTGTACCACGAAAGATTATAAATATTATAAAGTATATTGTAACATAAAATTTGGATGGGTGCTAAGGTTCGCTATTAATTAAAAAAGAAACAGTTACCTAGCCCACTCGGCCAGCATTCTCAGGGATAACATATGTTCTCTGGCTATAAAATGGTTAAGATAGGATCTGGCTTCGGTCGATAATTTCCGTTAAATACACATTAATTCTTCGTGAAGAGAAAACAGCTCTTGGTTTAATTATTGTTACTCAAAACACAATACAACAAGGCATTTCACCCTTTTCCCTTTTAAGCACTTCCACCAAAAAGACATGCACTTAATTCAACCAAGTTATACATCACTGACTTTATCACTTTCACGGAATGAGTCCGTTCAAAATACTAAAGAGTTTATATATCTTTAATATAGTTTGTCATACGCACGTTATCATAGTTTATTAATAATACGTTATCATAGTTTATTCACACAAGGCGTCTCAAAAAAAGTGTCTCAATTTGCCACAAGGGTCTTTAGTGTGCTTTTATTTCACTTGATGAAATTTGCGAGTACACATTGTAAGGTGAACAAGGCGCCCACAATGGCCCTCCAAAGAATTACCTTATAAATGGTGAGATTTCAGCGCCAAATGTCGTGGAGCGTCGCTGACCTGCGGAAACCGTGGCAGTCCTGACTCCTAATCTCGCCGCAGTGGTTCTGCTCGTCCCGATTACTAGCAGTCACCATTCCAGTTCAAGTCCAACCAACCTCACTGGTCGTTGAATGTTGGTCGAAGTCATCGTAAGCAAACTTGATAAATACGTGAGCGTATTTCCTACTCTCGTAATAATTGATTTCGCCACTCTTAATAAAGTCAGTGTTCATTCTTCCCACGATCACTGCGTGACCCGGTTTGTTCAAAAATATCATTTTTCTTAGAACACTATGTTCAAAATAAACCGAAGCGTCATTACTTATGTATGAGCGCCATAAATGTCTCTTCAATAGAATATGATCATACTGATGAAATTAAAAACCAGAAATCGGCATCGAGAGGACACTCTGAGCCCAGGAGTAAGGCTTTCTTTACGGTGCTGGACTCCGGAGCTCGGAGAAGAAGGAAGACAAGGGCAGCAAACGGCTCCTCTCGAGGACGACGCCTGAGGAGGTAAAGCAGGTCAACAAGAGGCAGAAGGTGGACTATCTGTCTCTTATNGGGAAACTCAACAATGGGCCATCAAGCCAGACTTCCGAGACAGCTACCTGTCGAAGGGAGTAGAAGTCCTGGTGCGCTGGCGAGTTTGGCTATCCAGTTTTGTGCCACCTATGAAGCCTTGGGAGGGAGTCAGACTCACATTCGTGGGCCTGGATAAACTACTCACCTACAAAAGGGTCATAGTTTGGGTGCCAGGACTCCCAGAGGTCAGCAATGTTCTTCTGGGGAGAATGATGCGTTAGAATGATGGCCTAAATACCTCCAGCAGGAGGGTGTACGAAAGAAAAGTGGAAAAGAAGGGAGTTCAGCTTGTTGTGAGCATGGACTCCCAAGATGTCACTGGGGTGGTGGGTATGAACATTTATTGTGGTGCTTGTACTGCCTCCTTCACCTTGCTGGAAAGCAAGCAGGAGGCAAAGCCCACCACCCCAAAGGACCAGGAACCTTCACAGCAGAAGGCACTGGAGGTACCCTGTACTGGGTCCGGACCACAGACTGAGTGTAAGCTTGGAGATGAGTATGGACATAAGCCCTTAGAGGAGGCTGGGCCGAAACCCAACCTGGAATCCAGGGCAGTTAGCAGTACAACCTGGGGTGGAGACGGGGCCTTCAACGGAACCGTCCAGTCTGCCGGCAGACGCAGGAGCTCCTAGGGGAGGAGGACCGCAACCACAGGCATAGCCGGGCGGTTTGCAAGGACAGGGCTGGACTGTAAGGTAAGAGATGCTCTCTTTTATCCAAATAAACTTGCTGCACTGTATTGTGGCCTCTAGAGTATTCTGTTCAGTTTAAGATTTCTGCAATCCCTCGACAGATGATACACTAAGAGAGAGATCCCATTTTATCATCACGTTGAAACTTCCAATGTCGTCATGTCACAACATGTGCAACGAACTAAGAAAACCGATATCTACATGACATCTATGGAAATAGAGATACAGTGCTTCCTCTAAATCATAGGTTTGAATAGTTTGTTCAATACTCTAACATGACTCACCACATCACAGAAATCATTAAAATAAAATAAGCACTTCAAAATTCCACACATGGCTTTATTTATTCCACATTTTACAGGAAGGTTGTCTCATATATTCACTGATAAAATCAAAGTTTATGATTAAAATAACAATGTAAAATTCTCATTAGTTACATCCTTTGAAGGTTCATGGCACAACAATGGCTTGAATGCTAACTTGGATGGACAGAGTTACTTAGAATATAAGTAATTGGATTAAGGTTTGTTACACAAGGCACAAGATTCATCACAGCCTCCTCATTAAATGATTACCATCAACAACAGTACTCAGTTAGGAGAATAAACTTTATTTTGAATTAAGAAAATTACCTTCAGACTCCTCCAATTATGGGTTCACTTATTTAAGTATTTGAAAGTCAAGTAACGAGTCTCCTCCAAAAGAAATTCAAATATTTGCTTTCACTTCCTAAACTTAATTCACACACAACCAAAAATAAATTAATGCTAAAATTTGTATAAATGTAAAGATGTCAATACTGGCAAGATAAATATACAATACTAACAGTTCAAAAGTAAATTCCCATTTCACCATTGTTATTACAAAGAAAAAGTTTAAAATTACACCACAGAATTGAGCAAGTACATTGTATATACACAAAATCAGAACAATATATTCACATATAACAGCACTTAAGAATAAATAATATTGCAAAAAAATAAAACAAACAAAAGTAAAACATTACAAATCTGCACTTCCCCACATTTTCAGTGTAATACATATACACTAAGAGTTGCTGAGGCACATCGTTGACTAGACCCCAAAAAATTATAGTGTTAAACATTATTCTAGTGACACTTCACATACAAACTATTTACAGCACTAGAACACATGGTTCCAAACATAAAACAAATCATAATTCAGGGCAATTTGTCCATAGTAAAGAAATAAACAGAAAACTGAAAGAAAAAAAAATTATAAATGCATAATTCGCAGGTAGATGTGATATAAAAGGCACCTAGGCAGCACCGACGGAATATTTGTTCAGTCTTTCTGTTTTGTATCTGTTGTGTGAAGTTGAACAGCTGAAGCCACTTGGAACACAGTTGAGCATAACATTACGGACTTTGCCAACATTTAGTCAATGCATGTGCAGCAAATAAGTAAAAATTCAGTAAAACATTAAGAAATCACAAAGCTTATAGCTTAAATGAAATTAGCAAGTAGTCACAAGTATTTACTTGCGCTGGCACCACATCACTTCCCATATAAACATGCTTATAAAAATATAAATAATTCATTGTTTAAACAATACTCTCCAGATACCTGTGAGATAAGTCAACAAGGATTGTAAGCTGTTCAATTGTAAGTAGTGATAGAGTATTTGTCGTGAGAAGTAACACCTTTGACTAGGTGCACAGTTCATCATGCATTCTGGACTCTTCTTGTTATAAAACATTCTCCACTTGAATACGATTCCACTCCAGGAACACACACCGTTTGAGACTTCAGGAGTTGTGCGTCTTGTAAGTCAGTTTCACTTTGGCTACCTGAAGACATACAATATTAGTTATTTTACATATAAAGGAAGACAAAACTCCCAACAAGACAAGAGAGGCAGATCAAAAATTAATAAAATTGTAACCATCCCACTGTAATTTACATTAATCCCTTGTTTATATTCTACGCTAACAAATAATGGTGATATCAAACAGGAATTAAAGTATGTATCATTTCTGCAAATCCTGATTTTCCTTCATTCTTTCTTTCTTGAAAATTGTCCTCTTATCTTATTTTATGCCACATTTACCAAGAACAGTGTATTTACAATGACATTTTAACACATGAAACCATGTAGCTACTTATTGGTACATAGAAATCCAGTAATGAACATAGTGTTCAAAGGCTTTGATTCATAAGTAATCATGAATTTTAAAAATCAACAAATTTGAACAAAATTGTTCATCTAAGACACTAGGAAATATTGTTCTTGAAATTTTGAAAAGATCATATGTGTCTATAAGATATAATAAAACAACCTATCTTCATTCCTATTCATAAATCAATTTATGGTTAAGAAGCACAATTAACAACAGTTGTTTATGATACAAATATTGACATTTTTTGTTACAGATTTTCACAATGAAGTCTCATTTCAAGAAGTAAAAAATATTGTTATTGCATTAATATGCGAAATAATGATAATTGTCTTGCTATGAAATTTAATAAGTATTAATTAATTTTGATTGAGATTCTTATTAACATTATTTATCGTATTATCTGTTTCAACATTTCAACTCGTGTATTTGCTTATGAAACATTTCGACAGCTCTAATTTCGAAGACTTGGGCACATCATTAGTCAAACCAAGGCCAGGACTTTCAAGGCTGTGTAACCACCTGGGGCCAAGCAATGTATGCACATTGACTGTTGTGTGAGTCACAGGTGCTTCACACACTCTTCTTCGAGGCCACGTTGCTCAGCCTTGTTTCATGCTAGAATGTATTTATGTAGGGTAATGTTCCACGGCTTCCTGGACAAATACTATGTTGTAGCACGTAGAAATTTTTTATGTGAAGCAAGTATTGCATTCATTTCTGAGTGTATATTAAGTGACATTCCTTTCACACATTCAAAAATAGCTTTAGATTTTTAATTTTTTTTGTGATATTCTAATAATATAAATAAACTGGAAATGAAACAATTGAATTTTGTTTTAAATTTACTTTCTACTTTTTAATTTATTTGCTTTCTTCTTCGTAGCTATCAGAAGAATGTTCCAAGGGTTCTCCATCAGATAAAAATTCATATAATATATCTTCTACATACTTTCGTCTTTCTCTGTTGCCACCCATAGTCGAAAATAAATGCAAAGTAGCTACACTAATTACTAAAACAAACAAATACTCAGTCACAGATTTACCAGTTTAGTTGTGCATCGCAAATGCCAATAATATATATTGATATATTACAAATGATAAGATAAGAAATGTGTTTGACAGACTCAGTTGGCCGAACTCAAGAATGGATTCTGCAACCAAGATCAACTAATTGTTGTGAGTTCCGAGAATTGAAGTTGCGCTGTCAAAAACGCTTGCACTGTGTGACGTGAGAAAGAAATTTTTCTTGCAGGGCTGCAGGGTGAAAGGTTGATTCACGCTTTTAATTTATAGAAAAATAATGTCTCTTATCACAAAAACATTATCTTTCGCTGTTTTACACCTACTCAAGGACAAAATAAAAACACCCTATATTTGACTGCATGATAAGAAAAGACTTATTTCCTGAATACGACTTTCACAAAGGCAAAGAAGAATCTCAAGTGTAAGGAAATCCAAGGTCCCAAACATCAGCATGGTAACCCAGGGCTCGGAAGGAAGAAAACTCAGAAACGGAAACTTTATCACAATACATTCAAAAGAGAAATGAGACACTGAGATTAAGGGAAGAAAATCAAAAGTATACTCTCAACTAAGACCATTGGAGCAACGGCTAGAGAAAAAACTCGTCAGCACTTGAAGTGAACTTGGAGAGACATTTGACACACACATTCGTTCCAGACAGACTCCCAACAATAAACGTATCCTGCACTTCTGTGATCTCACAAAAATTCACACTGAGGTCCAACTAAGACCAATAAAGGGTACGCTTCTCACAAGACATCTTCAGAATCTCATCCCACTATTAGCTGGTAAAGCCACACAACATGTGAAACACACACAGGTTTAAAAGAAAAAGGTATACATATCATGTGAGATTCCAAGTCACCTCCCCTTTCTCCAATGTCTTTGTCAAAGCTCTGAAAGCAACTTGTATCAAGTCAGAGCTACATTGCTTGCTCTCTGACAAATCATACACATGGAGTAACTTAAACAAGATGCCATTAAAAAAAACTCCAATAAAACTCTGAAGTGTAAAAGCTGCATGAATGATATGTTCACAGGTTGACCACATAACAAGAAAACCCAAACTAAAGATCCAGACATGTATCAATAAAAAAAAAGAAGCAAAAACAGTTTACAATCAAACAAAGAAGTGGTGATGATGGACATGTTAAAATGAAGTTTTGACCACTGTCATTTTAATTATCCATTTGTGTTAATAATGTTTCTTGATCAAAATAATGACATTTATCAAAATTCAAAACAACTTCTTACACTGGATTCCTGTTCCGCAACATCTCTCAAAAATTACTGCATCCTATATTCAATCACTTTTAAATTTCAACCCCTCAGTGGCATTGATTAGTATCATCTCAAATGGTTGAGATTTTGTGCAGCTTGTTTTTTAGCATTCTGAAGAGATCAAGGCTAGCAGAGAGTGTATTATAAAAATTTTAACTTTAAATTTTAACCCAGTCTATCACTGCAAGTTGAATGTCAATGGTAGACTGGGCCGAGAGGCAAGAGAGGCAAACGGGGTGGAGCACTTGGTTAGCGCATCAGCGCATTAAGCTGAAGTACTGAGATAGAATCTCAGTCCTGTCTCCCATTTTCATTCAACGTAACGTAATAAATAAGGCAATAAAAAAAGAACATTCACAGGAACCTCTTTAAAAACAATGGGTTTTTTACATCATTTTATGAGCACATTCCAGCTTTCCTCTTATTCCTTCTAAAACTGAAGAGAAGAGAAAATGAGGGAGTGTTTCACATTCTTACCTATGAGTATCTTCATCCTGAGTCTTTCTGGATTCTCTCTTCTCTAGAACTGCTTGGATGGCTTTTGCAGTGTCATCCAGTAGAACTGCAAATAATTGGTCAGCTACTTCTACCTGTACACACAATGCACAGTGATTTCAAAATTAAAGTACAGAATACCACAATATAATTGTATTTAGTGAAATACTTTATTCAATTCCAAAATTTGTTAATTTTTCAACATGTTATTTTATGTGTGACAAATAAATTTTTCGTTTATCCCAGATTTTAAAATGATGAAATCTCCTATTTTCACACAATGGTGTCCGTGTAGTTGCCATGATTACTGGAAGGTAAACAATGATTAATGTGCACCTTCAGGATATCCCGGTTGGACTTCCTGCTTCTACCATTTTCACACAGACTTATCTCGTCTCTTTGCACATAGATAAAACAGGATGAGGATTTGTACACTGAAAAATTATGGATGGTGTTTTGGGACCAATAAAACTATTAATCCTTGGGAATTTTTTTTACATCTTCTGAACTTTGCGAGACATATCCAGCATCTGATATTATTTGTGAATGCAAGTTAGTGCTAAGCTATTAAATATGAATTGGCACAAGAAAACTTCCCATATTTTTTGGATTGAAATAATATATACATTTTAGAAAGGCTTTCATTGCAAATTGTAAGTGATATAAAAGCATTAGCATATGTTGTACCCAGTATCAATCAGTCGGATTTACACATCTTTTTAAGCCAAAAATATGTTTATGTTTATTTAGGGGCTTTTGAATTTCTGTAAATGTTTAGTTATCTAATGGTCAAAAAAGCATATAATTTAATGTTTTTTGTGTGTTTATTATTCATTGTTCATTCCTTCACTTCTTTATTAATTCCTTCATTCATAGATCTTATCACGTAATGACACTACAGCTCTCAAGTGAACAAGTGGAGTTATTTTTTACAAAGCTCCCTTACCTTGAGGCAAGTGGCCTCCTGGTCGTAGCGCGTCCACGAAGGCTCTTCGTCGCGGGCTTCTCGCGTCAGCACTTCGTCCACGCGGTCCCTGCGCCGTCGACTCCAGCGCAGAGCCAAGGCCCCGGTGCCGAGGCCCACGCCGCTGCCGTTGCCTCCGCGCGCGCACCATCCTAAGGGCGCAACGAAACAAAGTTATCTTCCTAACGAAGCTTCTTTCACTAACTTAAGGTTCTTCAGAAAATCATGAGATGAGATGAGAAAGGGGAAGGAGGCGAGAAAGAGGAAGGAGGCGAGAAAGAGGAAGGAGACGAGAAAGAGGAAGGAGACGAGAAAGAGGAAGGAGATGAGAAAGAGGAATGAGATGAGAAAGAGGAATGAGATGAGAAAGAGGAATGAGATGAGAAAGAGGAAGGAGATGAGAAAGAGGAATGAGATGAGAAAGAGGAAGGAGATGAGAAAGAGGAAGGAGATGAGAAAGAGGAATGAGATGAGAAAGAGGAATGAGATGAAAAAGAGGAAGGAGACGAGAAAAGAGAAAGAGGGAGAATAAGAGAAAAGATGACGCAAGAGGGAGAATAGGAGAAAAAAATGAGGCAAGAGGGAGAATAGGAGAAAAAGAGAGAATATGAGGCAGGGGGAGGAGAGGAAACGCGGGGGGACGGAAAAGAATCTGACAGACAACGTTGGCTTACCTTCCGCGTTGTGATTGCCCCCCGCCGCCGCCGCCGCGCCTTTGGCCCAACCCAGGGCCCTGTGCGCCCTCTGCGCCGCAGCCACTGCAGTGGGAGGTCCCGGGATGCGGGGGCGCATGGGGGCTGCGGCTGGCCAGCGCCATTGAGGGCAGCGCTCGTCGTCCGAAGGCGAAGGCACGTGAGCGGACCATTCGTCGCGAACAGCGGCACGCGCCAAGTCGAAGAGGAAAGACGCGAACGCACGTCGGTTGCGCACAGCGGCCGCCGCTACGGCACACGCTGCTCCACCGCTGCGACTCTCCACCACCTGCAGCAACATGCATTCGAAGTCAGGTAACTCGACTCGGGGAAAAATATACACGAACAATAACGCACAGTTGTAATTACCTCTGTAGAATTATAATTATTGAATAAAACGAACTTATTTCACAGACTGGTGACAGATTTCACTTGCCTGATGATAGCTCACGGTGGGGGTTCAAACGTTTTCTTTAATAGTTAATAAATCAATCTGTGAAATAAGGTTGTTTTATTCAATAATAACGCACTGCATTTATTAACGTGTTGTAAAGCAGTAAATTATTTATTATCCTCAACGTGGTCATAGGCAGATTGTAACTGCTTTCATATACGTGGTATATAGAAAGTTTTGTAATCGTGAAAAAATTCGAAAGCGAGATTTCGACGTAAATATCCGTTTTGGCCATCTGATTCAGAAAAAATGGATTTTGGTATAACGTCTGTCCACTCGTTTGTGCGCAGCAATTCTCAGAAAACGGATAAATACATTTAATTCATATTTACAGTAGAATTTACTTTTTGTTGATGAACGTGCTCTATTTTTTTACTTTAACAAAGGGTACTTCACATGAAGGTCAAAGTACTCTTTCGAATATTTCTCAGAAACGACTGCAATGATTTTGCTCTAATTTTCTGTACGTAAAGTTCAATTAGTATGCATTACATCTGCATTAGCGGTATTTCGCTTGAAAGTTGGGTGTAGATGCAGTAAAATAATTTGTCTGCTACTCGTACACGTTAGTTTACTGTTTCAATAAGCTTGGGTAATATTTAACAGTGTAAATGGACCAAGCAGACGTAGAATACCTTTTCTGTAAACTGAAATGAAAGATGTGATAAAATACGAAAATACATCAATTTCTCTCTACAATGAAATTACATTTACATAACACTTATACGATATTTTTGTCACTATGCTGCAGATGAAAAAACGTACATGAGAAAGTATGTCCAATGGTTTTACTCCACTAGTTTTGTTTATTCATTGCAGGTCTAATTGACTTGATGTTCGCACCATAGACTTATATAAGAAATAGGCCCATTGATCGTATGCACCGGTTGCCCGAAGGGAAACAACGAAGTTTGGGATCTCTCTCTCTCTCTCTCTCTCTCGCACATCGACTTGGATGGGGGTGTCGATTCTCTTCTCCGACTGTTGACCGTTGCGCACAAATACCTTACGCTCTCCAAGCGGATGTGGGAGAAACTAAAGTATCTTCTCTCAGTATCAACCCACAGTACAGATTGCTGTGGTTTCTGGTCGTCTGACCAGTAGGTAGTCACGGAGAGATTAGAAGAGGCAAGATGCAAGAAGTGGTGAATGGGAGGGGGATTGTGGCGGCTTCGCTTATTTCAGCGCGCAAAATGGTGTTCTCCGCACAACGAGGTTTGTCTGGCCTAGAAACAATTTATAATCTTCAAGCATTCGTTCTCATGTTATTTTTTAAATCTCTTTTATTGGGGCTTTATGGCTCGACGACATCCGAGGTCGTAAGAGTCCTAACAATTTTGTACAGGTAGGGAAAATGTTACGCACTACGGAGAACCAACATGACTTCCCCCGCGCGTGGACTCGCCAATTGACTCGACCATACCCACTAAATGTTAATAACTTTATGCTTCTTGAGCTGGCCGCATCGCGCACTTAAGTTAACGAAGTCGCTGGGCAGGGAGTTTTCAGGTTACATTACACCGAACTCGGAGAGCGGCAAGTGAATGGAGTAAATGGCAATTACAATAATACCTCTTTCGGAACATGTACTTTTCCTCCGTCTACGGAATTACGTACCTATGAGACCCGGGGCAGAAGTTCTTTAGCAGATCCCATCTTCAAGGCACACAACCGTGTTTGCTTGGCAACAGGTGAATTTCGATTGCATAAAAAATAATAATAAATAAAAAATGATATGGATATTTGTGATGATCGCAACAATTCTTTATTTTACTGCCACAAAATGTTTGCGAGTGGGATCAAATGTGTTTATGTGATTTTGCTGACCCGTATGGAGGTCTCCGACAGGTGGAAGCCCGAGGCAGAGCATCCCTCTTCCCTTCCCTAGGTACGCTATTGCATCTCGGTAGATAAGTGCAGGTGTCTTAATGAATTCCTGATGTTAGAACCCAACAAATCTAGTCTTATCTACCCTAATCGGGTGCAAAAGTCGTGAGACGCTACTGAATACGGTGAATGGCAATTTCCTTTGGAACATGAGAGTAGACGAGTGCACGAATAATACCTTGTCGAATTCCTGGTCCGCACCGAAGTCTTCAGGGACCTGCACTTCGTCGAGGGCTCTACCTTCGGCAGCGGCCGCGGCGAGCGCCTCAGTCGCGTTCTCCAGCAGCGCAGTGGCGTGTTCTGCGCGTGGCGCCCCCGTCAGCGGTGGTGGCGGCGGCGGCGGCGGAGGAGGAGGTGGAGCTCCTGCCGCCCCCACAGCAGCAGCGGCGGTGGCGGTGCTAGGCGACTGAAGGGCGGCGGCGGCGGCAGCGGCGAGGCGCGCTTGGCCCGGGGGCGTGTACGGCGGAGGCGGCTTGTTGGGAATCTCACGCACATAGAAGAAAGGGACGTGCTCCTGAGCGGCTTGCAACTGCTGGATCTGTGCAACGCAGGAGAACGAAACAGAGTTATACAGTACACTTCAAACATTTAGACGCGAATACATGACGTTTCAGGAACCTACAATACGTCACACAATAGATAAATCACAAAGATATTATTACTAAACCAGATATTAGCCATAATCCATACAAAGACATAATCCGCCACTGCCCTTGGGCCCTTGATCGAAATTGATTGGATGGTCCCTTGCTTGTTTCCAGAGAGTTTATCATCCCTCACGAGGTCATAAGCAGTTTGCAACTGCTTTTTTGATAATAAAATTTATTTTAAGCCGATACAAGATTCGGAATCCTCGCTCACTTCTCCCTTCTCACTCATAAGATCTTAAGCCCTAAAAGTTTGGAACTTCATAGCAATAGTTCCTAAATAATAAATTTATTGTGAAAAATTTAATTTAAAAAAGCTTTTACGAACTGCGTATGACCACGTGGAGGACCATAAACTAATTTACTCTCCGGAAGCAAGCAAGGGACCATCCCATCAATTCCGATCAAGGGCCCTAAGGCAGAGACGGATTGAAAAGATAAAAATACTAAATTAGGTTTGTATTGTAATATCAACATAATACCAACCAATTTGTAATAAATAAAACAAAAAACATAGTTACAAGTACATAATATTATCAGAATATAGATTATTGGGAATTTATATTTCACAGTTTTTAGATCGTAACTATTAAAATAACTCAGAATTCGAGATTAATTATTACAACAGACCGCCTCCCCTAGGCAAGAGTTTTGACAGCCTGTATATAAAATACGCCTCTATCCGAAGCAAAAAAAATCGGAGAAAAACGCGGGTGTTTGATACACAATAGAGTTTCAAATAGATGACAGCATCAAAGGTGGTAAATGTACATTCCATAACCAATTAAATCATACTTCCTGAATGTTTCATCGCGTGGGAAGTATAATACATCCCACGTCCCGCGAAAGTGTTAAGAATACGTCAGTTATCTACGAAAAAAACAGTTGGTCCCCACCGACCTTCACAACAGCCTAGCACTCTTTTTGGTCATTTTCTAACTCCGCCAATACTCAAAACCACACTATTTTGAGACAAGGGTATTTGTAAGATGCATAGTCCCATCTCGACTTCCCAGTTTTTCTGTTTCTCATGGGGAATGTTCATGGAATTAATAGGACACTTGCCCATTGGCTGAGAGTTACAGAGCTTGCTTTCCATCAGCGATTTTGACTATTTTTTGACAACAATTAATTAATAATAATATTTATTAGGTCTTATAAGCAATAAGAATATATCAAAAGTGTAAGAAAAATTTTTTCCTTGCCGTAAGGACTATCTTTAATTAATATCCCACAAGGTTGATACACTTTAATATTAGAACAATGCCCGACGTAGCCGGGTCGTTTTCTAAAGAACAAAAAACCAGCAAACTTAAATTTAGAACACTTCAGTTTTTATGCACATGAATAACTGATTTTGTTTCCCTCCAGAAGTTGGTAAACTCAAACTATTTAAAGTTACAACTAAAACATTTTGTTATTTCTCCTCTATTGTCACAAATCTTTTTTTTGCTTTTGTACTTCGACTCCTACACGCATCTGCCAAAAGGGAAATCTACTGATGAAACAAGTGTCAACTTGATTATCATATAACTGTCACCTCTCTCACCAACACTCATCTCTAGCTGACACTCAAGTAAGTTTTTTTCAATAGTATTTATCGCAATTTGCACTGCGCTTGTAACGAGTCTTAAGAAGAGTCATTCAAAATTGGATACTAATCAGTAGAAAGGTGTAAAGTGCCAAAATTTGATAAATAGAGATATTGCACTTGGAAGGTGCGAAAAGCCACGGGGAATAACATATCTTTAGGGCAAAGCCCATAAAAGAATATAAAGAGTTCACAAGACCATAAGAAAAGCAGCAGTGCTAAGCCCCAGGCCAATTTAATAAGAGAGGTGCCATGTGTCATTCATTCGATAGATTTGAAATAAAAGGAGTGAAACACTTTATAATTCTGTGAACTTGGGAAGTGTAGAGGTGAAAGAATCATACAGTAAACTTGAGATTGATCGTAAAATTCTGGTACTGAAGAAAGAGAAAGACAAAGTTCAGTCGACAATGTTCCAAGTTATCTCATAAGTCAATTACGACCGAAAGAAGAAAAATATACAGACTATGATTTCTTATTCGCCTAAGGAACAGCATAAAAAGAGTTATAGGCAGATCTGTAAAGAATAAGTGGCACATATTACTAGGAAATGATATTGGACTTTTCACCAATTATGTTTTGTTTTCTTTTCTAGTATAATTTTATAGATATTATGAAACTTTGTTTAATATAGATAGTTTTTTTATACCGTGTACACAAGTTTGGCACTTTGCACATTCCTACCGATAAGTATCCAATTATACATAAATCATCAAGTACTTAATTTTATTTTGATGCAACAGACTTTCCATTGAATTCAGTTTTATTCACATATAGTATTCGCTTCAACCATTTGAAGACTGTGGGAGCCACCTTCATATAGTACAATATAAGATGATTTCAGTAAAGTTTTCTTCTTGATTTGATCTGCAATGAGATCAACGCGCCTAGCAACCGCGGCGAATTTTTTGCAGCATTAATCGGAACATTTCTATACTTTTCAGGTGTACCCTCCGCCCAGAGTAATCACTGCCGGAACTATTCACTCCTGCACAACCTCCCTACTGTCGTGTTTAGTAAGTTATTTATTTAGTCACCGATACAGGAACTTCATGTTATTGCTTGACAAGATGCATTTTTATTGCTTCTTGAACAGCGATTTCAAAACATCCATTTTAGGTACACATGCGTCTGATGGATACGTGGCAAACACACTGTGATGTGTATTGTTATTATTGTTGGTGGTTTTCTGTGTTTATTATTGTTATTATTTTTATTATTATTTGGGCTTTAGGGTTCGCCACTGTGATGTGTTTACAAATATTCCGACGCTAAATTTAATAAAAAGAACTCAGGGATACTCGTGAGCACTTTTCTGTATTATGAGAGCACCAGAATGTATTAAAAGAGCAGCAGGTTGAGAACGCCTAGTATAGTGCATACTAGCTTGTATTGGGGTGTGACCAATAAAAAATGAACCGTTCTAAAATCTTTCGGAGGATCGGCTATTAAGTTGAGTCCTAATTGGCACTACATGGCATCCCCAACACATGTTTTGGCACTTCATGTTAACATTTGAAGTTTTGGGTACGAGCCCTCCCCCCTAACCCAGACACGCACGCGCACACACGCGCGTCAGGCGTAACGAAACGCTTGACGTGGAAACGCGTAACGTGTTGGCAGCGCTCCAAACGCTGCTCAGGATCCCAACAGGCGAAGCAACGGCGCGGAGAACGTCAATGGCCACAAGTACTTTCCAACTATTTGCGCACCCTCCCTCCTCGCGTTCATTGAGAACTAATCGACAGGTGTAGTAAGCAAGGTGGGAATAGCGCTCCAAATTTGTCAAATCACAGAAAAGAACAATTGTTTACTTTATTTTTATTCCAATTGTTAGACAACACATTATGAGTTATAATGAAGAAAAAAAATGATTTCATTTTTATCTACCAGTTAATAGCATAAGCTATTTTCAGGAACGCGCTTGACTCGTTTGAAGTGTGCAAGAGAATGTATAAGTATGGTGGCTAAGCGCATCGTTTCGTGATAATGCATGCACCACACCTCCGAAAAAAAAGTATCTTTTTGAAATATCCGGTGACATACAGATACAAGTGATGTAAAAAATACTTTGGGATGTTTTAACAAAGTATACTACACTTCTGATATAACCGTGATTTAAAAATCATTTTATTTTCGAAAATAAGTACTTTTCCGTAAGACGTATTTCACCATCAACAATTATTTGATTAAAACGGTCGGTGAAGTATGTTTTTTAGTTTAAATCAAAATAAAAACATTAAATTCTATTTATTTACCCAAATTCAGCCGTGTTGGTGATTTAATTTTATTTGCGTTCGTACTACCTTCACTACAGACGTTGAATTTTTTTTTGACATTTTATTTCCCCCCCCTACAAATCATTCATCTACTCTCTATTTATTAATGTCATTTAATACAATCGCGATATTTCTAATATTCTTTAATCACGCTAGTGCAAGAAAAATCTGAAAAGTAGACACGGTTAAACGTTATCATCTAGCATCGGGAAATAACAAACGTGGTTGAAACGCCGAAGAAGGTTCAGTACCGATACATTAACTGCATTATTTTTTTTTAAATATTGAGACAGTAAATGAGTATAGTGAAGATTCTAGGCAAACATATTGCCGACAATCTTTTATAATTTTCTTCATGGATGCAGAGAGATAAGCTTTTCTCTCCGATAGAGTCCTTTATTTTGTTTGTCGTGAGTGGTTTCATTCCCATTTTTTCACAACTGAATATGGCAAACGTTTTCAATACCAGATATCATTGGGGATTAAAGAACTAAATTAAGGACGTGACGCGAGAAAAGTCACCTAGTTACAAATGAACATTTTCTAATATGTAACGAAGAATATTCTCTGATTATACTAAGGTACTATATCCGCGAGGACTAAAGGCTAGTTGCCAACTCTCCACGAAACCTGCAAACACTCACAAAAGGAGTTTTTAATAACTAATTAATAATTTGCTCTACTGATTTTTACTGTTGGACGAGGACAGTTATTTTGGAACTGGATAATAAATTTAGATTGTCGTTTGACTCTTTCCTTGACAAACACACTGTGATTGTCACTCGCATTGTCTTCAGTCACATGATGCGGTCGGAATTTCCGTATGAAAAGTCTTTTCCTCAGTTTTTGGTAAATTATTTGTATAAATACCGGGTATGGTACGAAAATCTCAACGTCATTGCGTTCCTATTTCCACTTGGTACGTTTTAGTGGGATTTTTTCGCCATGTTAAGATGATACTTCCGTCTGAGCTTAAAAAAACCTGCGAAAGTTTCTCCATACAAGCCCATAGTAATTTAAAGTCAAATAATTCAAAATTTTGTGTTGAGTATGAAAATTCGTCGCCACTGGATAGAAAACAATCATTTTAAACATTTATGGGGGGTACTTTAGCGTAGTCGCTCTGACGGTTATAATACCTTCAATAGAAACCAATGCTGATGTTACAATAAATACTTATTCAGTTAAATAGTTCCAGAATTCGTACAAAGTAAAACAAAAATTTTGATTTATAATTCATAAAAAGTAATAATATCGACAAAACTTTTTAAATATTATGCTATGATACGGATCTTCACTGACAATTGTAAAGTACTAACTGCACTTCCAACCTAAAATGTTATCAGGGAAATCAAATTCCTTAAAACGTGGTAGGTTTCATCTTGGCGTCATAATTACGTACCTTCGTTGGTCCAGTGTTCTCTAAAAAAACAACAACAACAAAAAACAACACATACACACACACGCGCACACACAGGAAATGGAGAACGAGCTCCATTTCAATAAAAAGTGTCTGTGCACTGGTTAGGTTAACGATGTACGTTTTCTACTATTAACACAAATGCACCGGAAAAGCAATTTACGCCTCTTTTTTGCCACTTTCTCTTATCGACTGTTTTGTTAATTACTCAGACTAAGAGCCGTTAGTTCTGTGAAATCGAACCATGTCCGAATGTGGGTTAAAGGAAAATTGTTTGAAATTTTACCATTTAAATTTAAAAATGTTTTATGTTTACTCCAACGCTAATTTTATGAGAATCAATCAATCAATCAATCAATCAATCAATCGGGTATACTATTTACCAGGACTGAAAGCAATGATAAATTTGAATGTGTGTGCGTAGAACTTGTGTTTAAACATTTTTGTTTATGGGAAAAATGTTCATAGATCCAAAAATGTGTAAATTTGTCTACTGCAATACTACTTTCTAGACTTTTATTTTTTTAGACAGAATAAGGTAATATTAACAAAGAAAACTGCGTGATCAACTTCGATAGGAAATTTTGTGCAATCTTTAAAAATTATTTAAAACTAATTATATACCAGGAAGTAAATAACGTGAATTAATATTCATAGGACAAATTATAATTTAAGTATTAGAAATTCATGGGAAAAATACGACCTTCGCAACTTATTAATTTCTTTTTTGTTTTCAATTTTACTAAACATTACTTTTTAATTTTTAGTACAATACTCTTTTAAATTCAAGGTTGTTTTTTATTTATTTGTCTTCACAACTCATCTTGGTTGTTCATAATTATTGAATACAAATTTTATTATTGACTTCTGGATACTAACCCTCAATGCCCTCATGCATTACCAAATGCTGTAGCGTATTGCAGGAGATAATCCGACGAAAGTAATTTAATAAAATAGCACGCAGAAAAACTAACTTTGTATTTGCGTTAGACATCAAAATATTCCATTGTCAACCGGTTTATATATGTGTACCAAATTTCTGCTGGATCGGATAATCTGATGGGAGTTAAAATTCCTTTACAAGATTTACTCTAAACACAGCAACGAACACGCGAAGTTATATAAAAGCCTATAAAAAATGAGCTGGAAAAAATTTCAACAGATTTGGACAATAGCCCCTGCCACCGAGGGGATGAAATTTAAACGGGGTTTAACTTAGGAAATCGTACGTTTTGAGATATTTGAACGTCACATTCTAATTCCTCACAAAATTAAAATTAAAAGAGTCGCTGAAGACAAATCCCGTGTCAAAGAGTAGTTTTTAATTTTGATAACCATAAACGTAATTCGAACGTTTTTCTGACGTTTCTCGAAAGAAATGCGTGGTTTGTAACGAGTAAACGACAGGACAGCGACGACGCGTCGAGAGAAAAAACACACCTTGAGATAAAGATCACGGAGATACGAACAAGTACCTTTACAAGACAAAAGAAATTGGGCATTCCCGAGTGTGTTGTGAAAATACAGAAACGATAAGACATTTTCTTTGAGTGCGGAATTAATAATGGAGAGAGATGAAGCTGGATAGCAGAAATGAGAAGAGGAAAACTCGATGTGCAACACTGGAAGAAATACGTAGAATGGGAGGGAACAGTGGCGGATCCAGACCGTAATCAAGGGGAACAATTTTTGTTCAAAAATTAAAGTTTTACAACACAAATTTTGTAAATAATACCTTTCAATAAAGTTCATCAAATAAATAACTAACTATTAACAATCTGCTTTTGTTAATAAGAATAACGATTATTTATTTAAGTTATTAATATGGCATTATTAATTTCATTAATCTAATTATTTATTTTCTAGTATTATTAATAATAATCACTAATAACAATAACAAAGTATGCCATTTATCAACTTCAATTTTATCTGCTAAAGAACATATGAGATACTCAAAGAATATTGGATCGTTCGAAGAGAATACAAGGCTGGTATGAGAGGGAGCGGTCGGGTTTGAAGAAAGAGGCGATTTCGTGACGAAAGCAAAGGATTGGAGAAACATATACCCAGGCAATGGCGTGAGCTGAGGTACGCGTTGAGTAGAGAGGAAACAAAATGAAAAACTAGTGGTGCAAAACCATTGCACATACTTTCTCATACACGTTTCTTCGTCTGCAGCTGAGAGAGAGAAAAAAATCTATAGTGAGTCATTTCTGACATGGTCCTCTATATTTTGGTCGTCTTCCTATGCTCCATTCCTGCTCAAGTCGCTAGATGAACTTATTACTGCTTTTATTTGAAATTTGAAAGTAAATCAATATTCAGAATATTATTTCAAAACATATAGCGACATATCTGTTATAAATATCGTAAAAATGCAAATGCAAATATAGTATAGATGCAATTTCGTTGTAGACATAAATTGCTGTATTTTCGTATCTGCAGTGCGTTTGCTGTCCTCCTGCGTGTTTTATCATTATCATATCTTCCATTTCAGTTTACGAAAAGTGTATTATTCGTCTGCTTGGTCCATTAACATTGTTAAATATTACCCAAGCTTATTGAATCAGTAAACTAATGTGTAAGTCTAGCAGACAGAAATTATTTTACTGCGTCTATACCAAACTTTCAAGCGAAATACCGGTAATGCGGATGTAATGCATACTAATTGTACTTTACGCACAGAAAATTTAAGCAAAATCGTTGGAGCCGTTTTTTGAGAAACATTCAAAAAGAGTACGTTGACCTTCATGTGAAGTACCCTTTGTTTTAAAGTAAAAGAAAATTGGAGCACATGCATCGACAACAAGTAAATTCTATTGCAAATACGAAATATGAATTAAATTGATTCATCCATTTACTCAGAATCGCTACGGACAGACGGACGGACGTCATGTGAAAAAAACAAACACTTTCTGAACCAGGGATCGAACAAACGGATATTTTCGTCGAAATCTCGCTTTCGAATTATTTTACGATTACATAACTTTCTATATACAACGTATGTGAGAAAGTAAAAAAAGATGGTACGCCTTGTTGGGAGCCGCTGGAGTAAACTATATGGCCCAAACGAGATATAGAAAGTTAGTCGAAAGAATCAATCGTTTAGTGATCCATTAAATACTGTCGAGAAAGGAAGTTCCATGAAAAATTCAAAGATTTTAGGTACTCAAACAAACTTCAAATTTTTCATGGATCTTCGAGTACCTACATCCTCAAAGAGGCAAGGAAATTAAGAAAGACTATTTCTTAGATAAATCCACACAATAATCCTGAAAATCGCGCGTCACGATAATAGTGTTTTAATCTAAAAAAAAACAAACACTGATCCTCTTTCCTAAGATTAATATATTTGCGGGCATTTTCAATACACTAATGAAATTCCTGGTTAAATAATTTTGGGACCTGTCAAATGAATATTCCTTCAAAATTCATACTCTCTTTTCTTTCCAATCCACGTAGGTAATAATCATCACGTACTCAATTGGTCGAAGAATGCAAACCTTCCAATGGCATGTAAAAGCGTCCCAATTCCTTTTTCAGTTCTAGCACGTTAGTTTTTATTCATATTACGACGAAACCAATTCATTGGAGATGATAAGTATAATAATGACAGTGGCAGAGCGTGTGGGTGACAGTGGATTGTCGTAAACGATGACTCTCTGATTGCTTACTACTTCAAAAGCACAGTTAAGAGATATCGACCATAGCTCTCTTTACACGAGCCAAATATCATACAACTTCGTTTGTGACGCCACGGACGAAATTCGACGGTCAAGGGAAGCATGCATTTTTACATTAACGTTATTGGACCACATCTATCCTCGAGTTAACTATGAATATTACGTTGAGCTGTCCAGAGTTTTATAGTAGGAATAGAGTGGAATACCACACTCAATTTCGTAGAGTAAAACTGGCACTCTAAGAACGACTGTTATTCTACGCATAAACGAAAGGAGTTCTACATTGTTTCACTCTAATTGATTTAACTGTTTCACTCGAACCATTCCAATTGAAATCAATATTTATGAGATTCCTCTATGGATCCAGTAGAATCTTAATCACAATCCAAGCGACTTTCTATCAAGATGCTCGGTTCGAGTCTTCCTGATATCTTATTCCTGCCTGGCAAGTCTTATCAGAAAATTTCACTCGAATGCTGGAGTGAACGGTTCGAGTGGATTTTCATTTGAAATACACTCGTGTCGAGTACAACTCCATTCGAAGGAAACCAAAGTGCTCCTCAACAGGATCTCTTACCTCCCGTTCGATGTGCAACTGTTGCAGTCGCAGCATCTCCGCCTCGTCCTCGACGGCGGCACCCGGCGTCGCCCCCGCGCTGTCACCGCCGCCGCCGCCACTGCCACCCCCGCCGCCGCCCGCCCCCGCCGAGGGCAGCAGCGCGTCTTCGAACCACAGATCCCCGCTTCCGTCGCCCAAGCCGACCGCCGCTGATCCCCTCACTTGTCGGCCGCCTTCCGCACCCACAAGCTCCGCCTGAACACAACCATACAATCACCCTTCAATTTATCTGCACAATAACTGCTCCTAATTACTTATTTAGTCTAATAATTAATTTAATTAATTCCACTTAACGACCTTTCTCTCGTACAAATTATTATTTTTTCACAATTAGTTACGACGTTGTCTTAAGATAAGAATTAGTAGATCGTTGTTTTAATAAAGATCATAATTGAAATAGAAAGATAGAGATTTCAGATAAATAATAAATAAATAAACAAAAAAGAGATACACATAAGATGTGTATTCAATCAACCACAAATTGTTTAAATTTACATATAAATACCGAGAAATTATAAAATGTTTATGAACACCTCTTATATTTTTGGCAATATTGACTTAATATAGTTATTTTTTATCGTCATGTAACTATGTAACAACAAAGTTGTGAAAAAAATAAGAAATTCTCTAAAAATAGGTCTAGTTGAATTAATTAAAGAACTACTACTTTTTTTTGAATTCACTCTCTTACACCCATCTACGATACCTCAATCTGAAGCTTAGCTTAGATCCTATTCCCCACTCTAAGGAAGACTAACCGTGAAATTTTCCATTCAATCCGCTCACTAGTTTTCCCAAGATGCGAGTTCGAACTAAGTTTCACATGTCGCGTGATCAAGTTATTTTATTCTATCAGTGAGAATAATGTACATACACTCAGTACCAAACCACTATCAATGGATATATGTCATGGTAATGTGAGAAAGAAAATTTGTCCAAAATAACATTAATGCGAGGTAAGTCGTAGTTACCGAATGGTGATAATACTAGTTACTAGTTAAAAAATGAGTCCTTAACAATAACTATCACATTACAAGTTCACAAAAATCTGATTTCAGCGACAGAATTTTTCATGTTAAAAATCTTCTCTCATTTAGGCTCCATTATCATTGATACCGAGAGATCCGTGAAATTCGCGACACGCGATAACACGAATCTTTTATTCCCGATTTTTTTAAGTGTTAAGTTCATAATAGACCTTTGTAATTTCAAAAATGCGATTTTTGAATCGCGAAAGCGGCAATGTAACGCGAAATCCACCAAATAACGCGAAATATAGCAAATTGAGCATTTGACTTAATATTTTTTAAGTGATTGGTGCGTTTAGGTTGTACTTGGAAAGAAGAAGTGGCCGTGCACCGCTTAAGCCGAGTGTAACGTTAATAATAAATTTATTGTCAAAAAAGCGTATGACCACGTGGAGGACAATAAACTAATTTACTCTCCGGAAGCAAGCAAGGGACCATCCCATCAATTCGTATCAAGGGCCCTCAGGCAGAGGGGGATTAAAAAATTTCAGCAAAAATTCCTAGATAAGAAATTTCAGCAAAAATTCCTAGATATTCACACTTCAGCTTGGAGGGTTTTTATGTTAATAGCAATAAAATATTGATGTGTAAATTTTGTGACAAAAGGCTGGAGTTCGAAAACGGGACACTGTGATGAGAGACATAGCAGTGATAACCACAAGCACAAAAAACAAGAGTGGTCGTTGAGCCGATAATTATCCGTGGATGAATCACTCACAAAGGCGAAGAGTGAAAAAGAAGAGAAAAACGCATTTATTATTGGCACAACTCAGGCATTTTTGAGTGCATTTTTTGTGGGGCTTTACGGCTCGTCGACATCGAGGTCATTAGAGCCTGTCTCTT
>NNCF01127339.1:28612-72945 GCA_002313205.1 Laupala kohalensis
AAAAAAAGAAAGAAAGAGGAAAATGAAAGATACCCTAACCCTCGCAACCTAATAGCGTCGGGATCGAAAAGAAAAAGAGGTGACCAAAAAAAGTCAGGAAAGAGAAAGGAAGGAGTCTGACACACGTAAGTGGAAGTAATGCCAGATTCAGCTTGCCAAACACGTACTTACTAGATGTAAGTCCCCTGGGGGGAGAGTGCATTATTAACGTACTACTTTCTTGTAACAAGAATTGCTGACTAATAATACTTCTATTTGTGTAAATTTATCTGCGATTGGTTAAAATGTAATAACACAGCCAAGTTTCTTATTATACCAAAAACTAGTTTCTTATAAACTAATTTTGCTGAAAAATAAAACCACTTTCACGGATCTCTATTGATACCTAATTATTGAGGATATACTTTAAGGATATTTATAGAGAAATGAGCATCTACCAAGATTTTTGCTTGCCATTTCAAGACACGTCAAACAATACATAAATAAATCATTAATATTCCACGACAATTAACTATCTCAATTTAGGGTTATCACTTGAATAAGGCATGAAACGTCCTGAAAATGACCCAATCATACATTATACAATTTAATATTTACGATTTCGTGATCATAATCGAAGTGATGATAAAATCAACAAATAATGCGGCAATCGGACAAATCGCGTGTCTCCATCGTTATAGAAATAGTCTGACTTTATTTTCCCCCTAAGATGAAATGTAGAAATGATCTGAGTGGGTGTTCCAACGATAAGAAGTGAAGCGATGAGAAGGGAAGAGAAATGTTCAATATTTCCAGAGCGATAAAAAAGGCATTATGTTAATTGTTCTCCAAAGTGTTTTGTATTTAATATTGTGTACATGTTTTGAGTATATATCTATATTTGTTTCTTATTCACGTTGTACTTGTACTTTTGTATTTTTCCTTATTTACAATCTTAGTTTTATATTATCAGTAATTTAATGTAGTTCACTTTTCAGGATAGGAATAATTTCTATATGTGCTCCATTGCTGTACAATAAATATATATTTATCTATACATAATGTTGGTAGTCATGCACGCGTAAGGTATACAGTCTTCGGGCCAGCGGTATTCCAAAAGTGATTGCGGAGAGCGGGTTGACATTTAAAGGAGAGGCATTTTCCGCGGAAAATTGTGAGCAATGTTTTTAAACTAATCATTAAAAATATTAATTATTCGCATATACTTACAAAAGCTTAGGTGACGATTCATGTGTTCATTAATATTGAACAATTTCCCGTCAGAAGTGAGAAATTTGTAAAATATAACACATTAATGTCGTTTAATAGAATCATTTTTTGGTAATTAGGATTCATAAACCGTCTGATGTCTTGCAAGCAAGCGCGAATTAAGATGATACTAGTGCTGCAAGTTAAGCAATATGATGAAGAATTTATTATGAAGGAAAATTACGATATATTTTAAAAATCAATATTTGGGATAATAAATAAAAAAATTCTAATATATACATAAATATGTAATGTATTCTACGATCAATGATTATTACTATATTTCATTTCAATGGCCCGTATGCTTTTCAGTTGAAATTACAATAAATGTACGTAATTCTGTTTGTTTTTGCTAATTTCAGATACTTTTGTGATTCTACTCAAACCTCTTTAATCCGGTGTGCTGGATTGAGGATTTTTCTCGATTAAAGATATTTTTTCTGGAACGGAGTTTACAATTAATGAATGAGAGTTACGTATACTCTTATTTTATTTATTATGTATTTATTATTTACATTACAAACAAAAAATCTTAATAAGACCAATTAAAAAAAATAGAGGTAACAGTAACGAATTTCGGGAAACGCCATGTGTTATGAAAATATATTTTAAAAAGCTATTTTCTACATTAACGGTCATCGTAAAAAAATTCCGGATTGCAGAATGGCGGACTCAGGAGGTTCTACTTCCCCTCTTACTACCATGACATGTCTCGAGTGCATACTGTGTGGGAAATGGATTGCACAGTAATCTCTACCTGAATGACGTCCATCCTTCTGCTCGCGGTCAGGAACCGATGAAGCAGACTGACTCCTTGCGATTCGATGTGTAGTACACGCATGCCCAGCACATGGAGATACTATGCAAGGTATTCGAGTTATGTGAATCACCTTTCCTGCATACTGTCTCGTTTTTCAACATTAACTCACGAAAAAAATGCATTCTCTTGGCTATTCCTGACAAATTTCCGACACGCGGAACCAGACCCCATACTGCTTTTATTTTACATTTATTATGCAGTTTCATTAATAAACTCATATTTATTCCCAATTATAATTAAAAATAGTTCTTATTTTCAAAATTTTCATATCTACTTCACATAAGACATTAGTTTTGTTAATTTTTGTGCAATTGCAAAACACGTCACAATTTTAATACTGGCTACACTTACAATATTCGTTATATTTCTCTAGATAGCCTTTTCCCCACAGCTCGTCGGATATGATTTCATGTTGGGTAGACAACTCTTGTCCACCCCTTCCGACACCTACGAGCGTAAGCGCTGAATGATGGGTAAAGTTGGTAGACGATGAAAGAAGATATCAAGTTTCAAAATGTCAATACCTTACGATGGATTCCAGCTGATCACCATTAACACGGATTCTCATAATCCCAAACTGGACATAAGGTTTATTTTAAAGAGAGAGAGAAAGAAAAAAATATTATATGTTCCATCATCGTTACTAGAAAAGTTTCAGTAAATGTACGTAAAATGTTTAATGCAAAATTAAATCAGTCTAACTCTACTCATGAATTGTGCTCTATTTGAACAGCTTTTAAGGTAGTACTAGTGTAGGTAGAATTAAATCACAAAAATAAATAGAGCAGCATTTTTTGTGATTTCAATTTGAAAAAACATACCTCACCGGCCTTTTATTTGAAATAATTGCAATTATAAATGGTGTAATACATTGCGTCAGATGAAAAAAACCAGCTTCTTCTACCAGAATTAATGTCCATTATGTAATTTAATTAAATAAATAGTTAAAAACTTACCTTTTTTTTGACCAATATTTTTATTTTTTGCTTAGAACTCTCGGCGTTTTCGGCGTGGATTTACGCCGTCGTCAGGTGATCAGAAAAGGGTCGTAAGTTTTTAACTCTTAAATCATTTTTTTCTTCCTTATTAATCATATTGTTGTGTATTAAAACAATTAGAAGACGATAAAGAAAATAATTATACATCTCAGTAACTTGACTAACTTGGTGACTACTGGTCCCATCTTAAATTCTAACAATACAATCAGTGTCATTCTGAGTGACAGAACTGACCGCTTGTTTATTCGTGAACGCTGAGCAAAACGTATTGGAGACGGGAACTTGGAATTTTGACGGGACAATTCATTCTTGTAGTAATATATGAACCTCGTGGTAGCTCTTATCATTATGATACAGCAAGCCAGAACGTTCCGTGTGTGTTCAGAACTCTTGAACAATTAAGGACTCATTCAACTAACTCTCTTCTTACGATAATCAGCAAATTCCGAATGGTTATGCATAACTGACACTCAAAATCAGCGCTGTGCAACTTGGTCCGGGGGTCACTTACTTTTCACTTTCGATCGATCGCGCCGGCACAGGTACGGGTTAGGTTAGGTTACCCGACGAATAAAACTAATGGCGTATATTCATTTATTTGTAACGTGATATCTTGATTCTCATCAACAAATTTACATTATTTCAAGCTAGAAAAAATATATGGTATATTTCTTTATTACTTATTTTTAGTATTTACGATATTGTAATGTATGACGGGGTAACTCCGAACACAATTTTCTATTTTCTCTCACGTCAAATATTCATTCTGACGGCATAGATTTGTAACACAAAGTTGTGCCCCCTAACGTACGACGTTTCGCAGGCCGACATTTGGACAACGCTGCTCAAAATACTCACGCATTAACTTAAAAAAAAAGTATTATGGTTTTTAAGAAGGCACTAAAAGGCAATACTTCGCCATTCACTTAAACAGTGATACCTTCATTATTCTTTAGAATAACCCTCTCAACAGATGCGTCTGGGTACCCAGACCAACCAGAAGATGGTTCCGATCTTGCCTAAGACTGACGCAAATTTGCGCAACAAAATTATAGTTAATGTTGTAAATAATAAACAAAAAATTATAGCTTAACTCGACGCTAAGTTAAGTAACGAAGGTGGGTACCAGCTAATTTATTTAAAAATGTCCGTAGAGATTAAGATGATAGTAGGGAACAAAACCTGTGCGTTGAAAATGAAAACATCAGGACTGCAGACATACACTGAAACGTTTCCTCCAACCGAAGAGTCACATACAGTAAACGCGAACAATTTTTGCAACACAATGTGTTAGAAGGAATACTAATAAAACTAGTTCAATAAAAGTTGTACATGCTGTTTCATATTTTATTATTGATATAATCTCTGAGAGTTTATTAGTCCATATATTGCTATTGAAACGCCTTACAGAAAATTCCAACATGGCAGTCAAATAACAAAAACATTTGTGAAGGTGAAACGGGAACTGACTGTCTCGATGGATTTTTGGCTGGCGGCAGAGAAATAAGACTCAGCACATTATACGAAGGGAACTAGGAAAGTTTTGCAATATGATGTAACAATGATCATACTGTGCATGTTCATACTTGCACAGTAGCCACAGAGCCATGTCTATGCGCTCAGTTGTTCATTAGCAGTGATAGTTTTAAGTGCTTGCTATGGCATCGTGGTCACGAAGTGAGATACGGGCAGTTTTGCGGTATAACTTCGCGCGTGGTGTAAAAGTAGACCAGTGCTTAGAAGAAATGACGGTCACACTAGGTGATGTTTGTCCACATCGTACAACTATATTCAGGTGGTACAGAGAATTCCAAAGGGGAAATCTCACTCTGAAGGACGCTAAAAGGACGGGAAGAAAACATTACTGCTGTGAGGAAAATGCTTGACAAAGATAGGCGAGTGACCTATCAGCAGATAGAGGATACCTTAGGCGTAAATGCACCATCAATTCATTTGATTCTGCACGAGCATTTACAAGTGAAGAAACTTTGTTGTCTGTAGGTGCCGCATAGACTGACTGAAGAGCAGATGTGGCGACGTGTGACTTGGTGCCGGGAGATGCTGAAAATGTTTAACAAGGGACAATCTCGGTACGTAAACAGCATCGTGACAGGTGACGAGACGTAGCTGTACTATCATGATGTGCCGACCAAGACTCAAAACAAAGTTTGGGTCTTTGAAGATGAGGACACACCCGTAGCTGTCTGAAAATTCCTATCTATAAAGAAGAAAATGATAGCTGTATTTTTCAAATCGAGTGGAATTGTGGAGCGTGTTGTTTTTGGACACACAGAAGTGGTACAATGAACAGTGCCTACCCAAAGTCATTGAATCTCTGAAGAACCTGCGGCCAAAGTCAAGAATGGACACATGGTTCCTCCGTCATGACAACGCTCCACCTCACCGAGCCAAAGCCTGCACAATATTTGACAAATACAGGACTGAAACTTCTTGAGCACCCTCCTTACAGGCCAGACCTTGCTCCCTGCGACTTTGCAGTTTCCGCATGTGAAAATGAAGCTGAAAGGGATGCGGTTTTCAAGTGATAAAAATCTTCTAAGGGCTTGGGACAAAAAGTGTGCCTTACTCCCTAGCGAAACTTGGCAGAAATTTTTTAAGGATTGGTTTCAGAGGATGGAGAAGTGTATTGAATGTGGTGGAAATTACTTTGAAAAAATTAAATAAATAATGCTGTATTGCAAAACTTTCTTAGTACCCTTCGTACATCGGGATCCTTGTTACATAAAACGACCAAGAAAACAATATTAACAATCCATAACGATGAGAATTCTATGTGATTGATTTGATTCATACATGATAACGCGATTACCTGATTAAAGCCTCATTGACATATAGAAATCCCATCAAAGAGTAAGTTAGAAATTCGTAATATTTAATCTATTGAGGGGAATTAAAATATAGTTCACCTATTAGTTCACATTAAAATCATTTATTAGGATAAATTTATAAGAGAATTAGAGGAAGAACGATATCCTCTGATTTTCATAGCACACATTAAAACAAATACTTTCTTGACACAAGAATATTCCTGAGAAATCTCAACAATCTAAACTTAAAACAGAATTTTGCACCAAAATTTCCCGTTCTATCAAAATGGTCTCTCGATTCCATAAAGATTTACCTGTAAGTGGATGTCGGCAGAAGCAATTCAACACATGATCCCGGCCCCATCACACTCGCACGAGCAACACACACGCACCACACACGGAGCAGTCCGTCCGAAACATCGCCCAGCACCACACACACGTCGAGTCCTCGCACTCCATCTGCGTCCCTCGTGGGCGCCAGCGCCGGTTCGAATCCCGCGCGAGATCATCCGTCGACGACGGCGCCGCGTCGGGCGGGGATCGACTCCCGCGCGCGCGATTCAGTCGACTCGAGCATCAACGACAGAAGACTCGAAACGAGCTCGGAATGCGTAGCGGAGGAGCAGTCTCCATGTTTTGGATATCGCTCCAGTGGATCGGTGGATGGCCATATCGTGGAAGAGAGATTAGGAGCAGATGAGAATCAACTGGTTCTCGGTGAGAATGTGGGTGCGAGAGGAGTGGCAGCAGGTGGCGGGGAAGAGACGAAGTGGGTGGAGGGGTAGGGGCTAGGAGGAGGGGAATCGTCGACGGCGTCGTCGCCCGGAAGCGGGGCAGACCACCGCCATCTATTTATAAGCAGCGCGACTATGGCAGCAGGCGCACGCGGCGGCATCCACGACATCCACACGAGAGATCAAAAGGAAACACGCTGCTGCTGCTGCTGCTGCTGCTGGATGAGCGAAACACCGAGGAAGAGAAGAGGAACACTCGTTTTCAGTCACTAATTCAAAACAAATTCTCAACTTCGGTTGCTTATTAATCGATACGAACAGTCGCTGTAGAGATCTGAACAACCAAACAACTACAAGCAACAACAGAAGATAAAAAGGAGATGAGTAGAAAAATAAAAAGATACGAAAAATTAGGTTTTCATTTCTTAACCAATCAAATTAAAAATTCTCCCGCGAACTAATTAACGTGATAATGAGGATCAAAATTTGTATCGAATGAGTCATTTATCAATTTACTCAGTTTTTATTTTACTAAAAAGTTCATTTCTACAAAACAACTTTTTAAATCTTCAATATTTTTTTTACTAACTTTTGTATTTCCAATCAATAAATAATCGTATAAATGCAACAAATAAAAGGGATCTGTTTGGATAAAATGCAAAAACGTTTAAAGCAAAAAAATAAGAAACAACTTTTGAATTGAAAGATATTATCCCTTTTCACTAAACTTTGTATACCATAACTTTAGACCACGGAATTCTTGACACGAAAAATTGACGTTTTTCACACCGAAAATACACACATTAAAATATCTTCCGAAGACCTGACTTAATCTAAGTGAACTAACGAGATAATATTCAGGGACTATGTAAACTCTAGGGTCCCTATATTACGGTTAAGTTGAACATCATATGTAGACTGCGACCTGGTGCCCACTGTTCAAGTTTCTCATTGCGGCGCAGGGGTCAG
Source organism: Laupala kohalensis (assembly GCA_002313205.1). Lineage (NCBI taxonomy): Eukaryota > Metazoa > Arthropoda > Insecta > Orthoptera > Trigonidiidae > Laupala > Laupala kohalensis. The sequence continues at coordinate 36,210 of NNCF01127339.1, forward strand.
CACCAGGACTTGACCTCGGGAACCCCACTTAGACAACCAACTCATGAGCTGAATGCCGGTTCAGGAATGAAGACCTGAACGAAATGACACTCCAGCAACTGCCCTTTCCTTTATCTCACACCATCATCACAATAATATGTTCTATCGCCGATAAATAAGACTATGTGATTTTCATCTGTGTTTATTTTTACATAACCTCGCATCCAAAAAGATGTACGAATACTTCAAATATTATTTAAAAAATTTCCCGTCGCAACTTCGCCTCCGACATTTTATTAAAGAATTTATTAAGAGATTTAGTATTAATATTAAGAGATTATTATTGAATTTAGTTAACTGGAAATCTACCTTCCCCCGAAAAATAAATTATAATTTCTCATGAGATCGCAAAAAACTGGGATGCACGTTAATATTCTATAGAAAATTTGACAACATTCAGCATAAATTTTTAGAATTTATAAATTTATAGAATACAATAATTTATAGACGATAGAAAAATATTTGTAGGTGATACGAAGAACAGAAGGAGAATAATGCATCTACGGAAACGAAGAGAAGAGAGACCATATGCGAAAACGGGCAAGTAATGTAAGGAATGTGAAAGTTTGAAATGGACCTCACTGAATAAATTCGGAAAAGAGATACGAATATTTGAAGAATGTTTTGGATGAACGCACTGTGCGGAATGTTATGAGGGAAACACATTAAAAAGATAGTAAAAATGATTGTTCGTTGCCCACCTCCCCGTGGTGGGCACGGGCCTATGAGATGTAGTCAAGTGACAAAAAATATGGTACACGTATAATGTATTTTATGTATTAAAAGTATCTGTGGAATAACAGAGTTCAAAATAAGGTTTAGGGCGAAATATGGGTTCAATTCATGGAACATTTTATTAACAGGTAAAATGAATGGCATCTATCATCTTCATAACAAACCACCGTGTTTTCCTTGTCTATACGGCGTATATTTATCCATTTACATTTAAAAACTAAGTATCATATGAAAATTACTCAACGAATTGAAATTAAACTTTCACGGCAGTATTCCTTAGGGTCGGAGGCTGTCTGTGAACTAGGTTTCATTCTTCCATAACACTAGAGATTGGAGTAAAAATTCAAATACCAGAAACTATAGTTACTATTGTATTACATTCACAGATGTCCGAGTAGCGGTGAGAATACGGACGCTCCATGAATTTGACCAAAGGGTACCCCAGGATAAGGCACCCAAAGGTGTCCCCCCCTCCAGCTAAATGACATTGTCCCTTTGTGTACATATATTTACTGATAAAATATCATTATTAATCACGTTTTTAACTTTCCTTGCGTTTGGTAATACACCAAAAAATGGTGAATTTAGGCTTTTATTTTGTTTTCGTGAATTTAAACCAAAATTAACTGATCATACATGTCGCTTAGATGATAAAACACTCATATCTAACCAAAAATATTTTATATAATCGTTTTTATAGTACACGGCCGCGATAAAAGTCCAAAAATATACCAAATAAAGTCAAAAAGGCAAAAAAATAGACATTTTTGTCGAAATTAATGGGGTGCAGGGTTGATTTTCTGGACACCAACTCTTTACGTGCTATTCTAAGTGCTACCAAAATTTTAAGTCTCTACGTGTGGTGGGCCAACTTGAAAAATTCCAAAACCGACCGAAAAAATATAGAAAATACATAAAAATGTCTTGTTTTGGATCGCCTCAAGTAGATAGTTTCAATAGCACGGTATATTTCTCATTTATGAATACTACAATACTATGGAATTAAACAGGGGAATTAGAGCAAGAATCGTAGGAAAAAACCCTTTCGAAGATTTTTTTGTACGTAAACAATCTTACATATTATAATTTCATAACTAAAATACTTCGTTAATTTCTTTAATTGAACATCTTCATTAATACACCAATTGAGTGAGGGGTATAAGTTCATCCATCAGACACGAAAAATGTTCTTCAAAATGACAAGTACAACGCACAAAACATACGAGGAGTCATTCGTGAATGCGTTCCCATGGCAACGAAATGACACGTCTCCACTCCAGGGAAGTGAAGGCAATTGCCGCGTAATGACACAGCGGAAACGCTACAATTGCGAGGCTCCGTTTCCACGAAGGGCGGATTTGCAAAGCAAATTATCGTCAATGTTCTGTTACTTCGACGGAGTAGTATGTAAACCAAGTGAGGTGGTCCGACCACAGGTGCAGGCAAGTGCATCACTTCTTTATTTAACGAACGACGCAGTCAATAGGCGGTGATGATACGTCGTCGGGTAGTAAATAATTGCCTGGGGTCAAACCACTACAACTGATTGACAAGTGCATTAATATACACTATTCCCGGACTATTGACATGTATTTCATTAGAATATCTGCCTAAACTGGACCGAGAGTCAATAACCCGTCCGACTGTGAAAGCCTTCATTTCTACTCACGTAATTCACATATACGCATTAGCGCAAATATCAACTATGTATATCCTATAAAATTATTTTTGTTTTAATAAATAAAATAAATTTATTGTCACAAACTGGATACGAAACTAATTTACTCTCCGGAAGAAAGCAAGGGCATAAATTTCGATCAAGGACCCTCAGATAAAGGCGGGTTGAAAATTTCAGCACACTCCTAAGATAAAAATAAATATCATTAGTTACGAATTATAATATCCACAGAACACCAATTAACTTGTATTTAGTAAAGCACGGTGAAGATAGATAATATTACATACTTGTGAACTAATTATAGATTATTCGAAATATGTTGTTTATAAATCGAAACTATTAAAATAATTTTGAATTCGAGATTAATTATTACAACAGACCGCCTCCCCTAGGCAAGAGCATAGAGCCTGAATATAAAATCCGCCTCTACCCGAAGGAAAACCGAAGAAAAACCCGGGCCAGGAGGGACTACACAACCGTCCCTACAGGTTGATCTAAATTTACATTATTAATAACTAAAATCAATTGTATGGAAGTGCATGCAAATGTGAAATAAATCTGAATTTGAACATTCCATGTATATTGAGCATAGGAAGTAATTCCAGTAAATAGAACCGCATAATAGAACCCTAAGCAACTGCTCAGTTAGCTCTGACATAATCCTTCATCGCTCATTCGCAGCTGCGGGTGTGAAGACGACGAGCCGCGTGGCGGGCAACGGAGTCACTTCGCAGCAAATCACATACGAAATTACGCACTTCCGGCCCCTCGCTCACGTCCCGCCCTCAACACACACACCGCCAGTGAGCGTCCGTCTTGTGTTAGGAAGCGACACGGACGATGATACATTTACACATAACAATCTTTTGACACTACGCTCAGCATATAACCTCTTTAGCAAGCCCATATACATTCTTATCATGGAAGTCTTCGTTCATGAAGTTAAATTAGCACGTCTCTCGGTTCTGTCTCTAATTTCCTCGCGTTTTAATTCAAATACATTTGATTCGCGGGTTTATGAGGAGTTCTGACGCTGTAGAAATTATAATCCCAACAAGAATCTATAGTATGAATAACGTGCATACCAAATAAAATATTATTAACAAGTTGTTAGTGCAGTTGGCTGGACGGTCGGGGTTCTATCAGAGGGGTGGGGATAAAAAGTTAGCTAGACAGTAGATAAAAAGGTAAAACATTACGAATTATTTAAAATTGAAAGAAAATGACAGTTCATTAACATGAAAGACATAAGAAATTGCGAGATATAGTTACAAGGACTGGTATTGTGCGATGTGTAAATTAAAAAAGATCGAAGATTGAAACATCAAATAAACCATATCCCCCGGTAGTAGAGACGAACATCCCCAACAAGGATTTTAAAACATGAGAAATTTACAAGATTTTTTAAATAATGTTTGAAATTATGTGTTGAACTAAATGTCATTGAAAATTATAATTAAGAAAAGAAACTTTCATAAAAAAGAAAGTTATTCTCAGGTAATGACTGAGTTTAGAACTGTAAACAATATAAATAACTTAATAGGCTAAAGCAAACGAAAGAACCACCCGCACTTGAGCGCTAACTCTCTCATCCCACGCGAACGGAAGCTTTGCTCCGTCGTCTCCTCCAATAGTAAACACACTGTTTACATTCCAGTTCCCGCCACCGTACCACGAGTCAGGAATGACGAGCAGAATGACTTACGACCTTACGTAAGCACTGTTTTGTTCTCGTAACAAAGGAATGCGGATTCCTCCTCCTGCTAATCAGAACAGCCAACTTCAAAATGCGAATCGACCTCATTTTCTTACGAGCAGTTTCCACTTCTGGATTTTGTAAGTACTGGCCGGAACAAAATTTATTCCCTGACATTGACATGAAAAAAATTATAGATGAACACGGGATTCCAGTCCACGTGCAACCAAATACAATTCACGGGTCCTATTTTTACACACTTCATGACGTCACACCTTTCGACTCTAAAACCATAAGATCACGAGAGTAAGAAAAAGTTAAGAACTATTTCTTCTATTTTGGAACTTACAACATTTCTTCGTGATAGAACACAATTACATTCGGGATTACGATAAACGAAGATGTTTTAACAATTCGGATAATTATAGGCGATTTATCGCAGGTTACATACCTTAATATGAACACCTCATTCCGGTCAAGTAAATTGAGTTTCTTTAAAATCAGAATTTACTGAAAATTGAAATCTATAGTTGTCAGGTTGTCAAAACATGACAGTATTTTAGAAATAAGACGCAGAATTCACTATAATCTCTTGCGGTGACATGATCTGTTACCTCAACTTCAGAGAAATTTCTTACAACAAACTTCTGCCTCTCAAGATCATCTGCCTCGCATTAACACATTCTCAAGATTGGTTTAAAAAAACATAATTAAAACGAGATTATCGAGTCAAAATCTCGTAAGTTCATTATATAAGAAGTCCTTTTTTCAGCAAAGTTTTAATAAGGACAAGAATACTTCTACTTTATAGAAAAGAAATATGAACGAAATATACTAATAAAAGTACGACATATAAACTACAGGAAAGATGCTGAAAGATCTAGAGATGAATCCATCTCAGATGACGACGTCCTTTTAGATGAAAACAAGCGCAGTCGCCCAAACTGAAATCAATTTGTCCCTAAACACATGCGTGTGTGGCTCGGTTGCATACACCGATTGGCACAACTGGAAACATTGAGCAAAAGGTGAATCAATACTTCGGATTCGAAAGTGGACTATTCAGTTTTTGGCTTTGTTTCTCTATCATATGATCAGCGGGTTTGCGAGGTATTTCTCAAGATAATTTTTGAGATAAGATTTCTGAAGTTAAAATGTGTTAATTAAGAATCGTCATGCAAGAACTAGAACAGATTCATAATAATGGTACTGTTCGACAAGCGCTCCGAGAACAAAAAAATATAATACAGTTCTCCTCGGTTTACAAAGAAATGATTACGAATTGTATTAACAAAAATAAATTATGGTTCCACAGAAATGAATACAGAATTCATGCAAAACTTACTTAAACTCATACAATAAAGAATCAATAAGGTTCATCAGCTTAGTAATCTATTCAATCTATTTGAATTTATTTGTAACTTTCGGATACTTTTTGTTCTGAAAATGAGGTATTTAAATTCATAGCACACGAATTAAATAGGCCCAATTTTACTTACTGATAGGCCCAATTCTGATGCGAAGAGGTCACAAGCTAAAGTTAACAACCGATGGTTTGTAATGTCTTTTCTGCGCTAAAATGGAGGGTAAAAATGTTTTTAAAGTAGAAATAGACATAAGCGTATATTATTGCAACCATTTATACATAATATAGATTTCTCCCCTGTCGGCAGAACTGCCCTAATAGGTGCATTGTTATTGTGATAAATAAAAACGACGCAGGAATTACTAACCTATACTATCAAAATGTTCCATTGCATGTAAGACCTCACTTTATGAGGGAAACAACATTGACAGAGTGTGATATGTTCCTGAGAGTCTTCCTTCAATCACTCTATTCCCCTCCGCGTTTGTGCAGTGGCTTTATGACGTCACTGCATTCCATCATCAACTTCCTACAAGTTTTTGCGGAAGCCTTTCGAGCAACGTGAGACTTTTTCCTGGAATAACTTTTATAGGCAATTCTCTTGGCTACACGTGAGCCATTCGCAATGAATCAACACGACGAAAGATGATCGACAAGTTGGAAGATATAGCAGGACATAAGCTCTCTCAAGAACCACAACTAAAATGAGACAACACAGGTACGGAAAACATTTATTTGACCAAACAAAGTGAGAATTTATCATTAGAGATTCGACGATATACGCTAAGAAAATCTTCAAAGACTTAATAATAATAATAATAATAATAATCATAGCTTGATTGTTCTTGACAGTGTTCGTTCATCAAGTGGAAAAGATCCAGCTGCAAGCTGCGGAAGACATTAATAATAATAATACTGAAAAGTGATAATGACAATTAACCCCTTTTTTAGTTGGTTAATTTGATGTGCAGCGCGTAAATGCCCCCACCCATCTTGGTTTACATTACAAAATATTGGGTAAAACGGATTCAAATGCTGTAACGAAATCTCGCCGACGGAATTTTTTTAACGAAAGGTGAATAGATCCTACACCTCTACACATCCTCTATTATTAATTTTCTATAATATATTTACAATTAATTAGCAAGCTAAATTTGGGTGGATGGCTTTTCTCTCGGAAGCTGTTCGATAAATTTCCATGAAATTTGCAGAAAATGGAGATTGTGGGGTACGAAAGATTGATTATTGTCTTGTTTGTTTTGCGCTTCTTTGAGACAAAGTGTCCAGTGGCCCATTTACGCAACAACTACATTGTCCCTATTCCTATTTACGTGCATTTAAGGGCAGACATCTGCTTAATGCGCGTGAATCGATGGCAGAAAGAAGTCAATTACCGGTGAATGGTATACGCAAACCTTTTGGACCTCTCCGACCACTGACCACTGTGTTAAATTCCGTGGATCACTAAGATTCTTTGAAAAGCTTAATACGTTAGGCAAATAATGGCCATACAAATTTCCATTTTTACAGAATTAAATGAATCTATTTAATCTATTTAATATAAATTTTTGAAAATAACACTAATATTAATTTAACCAAACATATTTATTCAATAATTGATGAAATATAATCTTAAATATTATATATTAATTCTTACTGCATGTTTTCACTTTTTTAAATATGATCTGAGAAAATTTTACTCTCTATTTATGACACAGAAAGTAGCTTCTTTTACAGACGATCAGAAATTTAAATTAATGCCCAGATTCTTCTGTACAGCACCCATGGTCTGCGTAGCATAGGTCGGCAACCACAGGTGTAGGTAACCGTATTATCGAATTGCTGAAATAATATATTACAAATACACACCGAGATACCGATCATGGAGGAACCCCTTCATCGGAATTTATGGAATGTTCCCTTAATTGTTTTTCGAGAGTAAATGAGTTTGTCCTCCACGAGGTGAAGCGCAGTTCGTAACTGCTTTTGATAATGTCTTATTTACTTAAATTGTAATTCCCGTTGAGAATGACAAATGCCATATCTTTATCACGCCATTTATTTATCTATTTATTATAGGCTTTATGGCGAGGTTCTGCCTTATATATGAGGCCTGCCCTTCCACCTACCCGATGGACACTGGTAAGGGAATTGGGAAGGAGAGATGCTGGGTTGCCATAGTTCTCAGTCTCACTAACATTCTGTTCTATGATATAAATTGCAGGAGTACAACAATATATTTCAAAATTGGACTTGAAAATCTTTCATAATTCAATAATTTTTGTTTAAATTTCAAAATACATTCAATTAACATGAAATGACATGAGTATTTGGATAAAAATCACGTAACTGGTCAATCAGCGTAATTTACGAAACAGGCAAATAAATTTTTTTAGAATAACTATTTAAACAAAATATATTCACGCTCACATTACTCGGTTTTGTAATTAGCTACACTTTAAGAATGAGAGAAATAATGATTCAAAAATTCTCGTTTCATTTCTTGTCATGGACCAACCCGAGACATCTTATTGTTTTATCGTGTAAGTTGTTAAATTTGATGACAAACCGAAGTAGCCGACACAGGCACTTAAGGAAACAGTCCGTATCGCCGACACGATCAGAAAGATTTGTCACGAGGCGCTCCAGAACTCTCGACCTTATGTAACTCACTTCCCCTTCTCTGCCACATTCCCCGAGGGAAGACGTAGAGCGGTGCAGCGACACACACACTAGCATCCGGACTCCATTATGAATAAGGGCCAGAAAAGGTCCCAGAACCCAACGACTTACGGTTCTTCCAGGTACAATTTGTAAATTTATAATATTGCTGCTCAAGTGTTTTATTCTAATTAATTCACGACATATCGATAAGTCAAAGATTTGAGGCCATATCTTCCATCTAACAATGCTTTGGATGTAGGATCTAGGGATAATATTGGGTTGTCGATATTAGTCAGGAATGGGCATGGAAAACCCAGCTGAAAACCTCACCTAGTTTGGCAGAGCAGGGTATCGATCTCGCGGTTCCCTAACTCGAAAGCGAATACGCTATCACTACGCCATCACTTTCGGGGTCACTAACTAATGAGAGTTGTTTAACAGAACTGAATGATAAAATATTCCATTTTTCCTTAATACTTAAAGTAACAAAAAAATTTCTTTCGGTTTACATTTTGCTGAAAATCTTAACATTTTAATATTTTCTAACCCATTACCAAACTTCTGCTTACATAGTAATATATCAAGTCGTGATTAATTTCCAGTAATACTATTTTTGAACTATGATAGTAACGTTCCGACAATTGAACCATAACTACAGAACCGAATCTTTTAGGTCCAGGGTCTGGACTTCAACAAAGTTCCGATTCCAAAACAAAAACTTAAGTTCGTTGTAAATTGCTGATTCGGTTCACCTCATTTAAGCTTCACTTCGTATTATGTTTGTTCATTTTTAGGATTATACAATAAATTTGGTATTCTCTATATTTTCATTGTATTTCCGATTCTAAAGTTGAACGTGTGTCAAGAGAAAAGGTGATAGCAGTAGCGTAACGAAGCAGAAATGCCCTTCAATAAGGTTCGATTCTTCGCGATCTTTTTGCCATCAGTACGTTCCACATACTTTTCACACATTCACGGAATAATTGTGAAATGAGATGTAAAATGCAAGAATTAAAAGGAGTACTTTCCTTCTTCTATAGTACAAGTAAGGCCTTGGACAATCACGGGCGTACGACAGCAAGAATGAAATGTCAAGCTAGCGGTTTTGACCAAGGATCCAAGCAAGGATGCGCGCAGTATTAACAGTAATTTTAGGCACTAGTCCATCATTCACAGGGGAGAGATTGGAATACACTAAAACCTGCGAGAAGAAGGTTCGGTCTAATTGGAAGAGCGCAAAACAACATAAGGTTGACCAATTGGTAGCATTAAGAAAGGCAACCTACTTCTGTGGACTTCATCTTTAGGTCACTGTAAATGAGTGCTTACTATGTATACCTATGTAAGAATGTATTGTAAAACACCTACGTGTTTTTTTTTCACACGAAGAAATACAGCAAGTTGTCATCGAAAAAACACTTTCACACAAACACAAAATACATAGAAACAACGGTTAACGGTTACCAGAACGAGTTTCCTGTAATATGTACGTGGAATGTGTATTATAATAGGAGGTATTATACTATTTTATCACCATGATCAGAAAGTGGGGTGGGATTTCAGGGTTTCTACTTTCCAATATTACGATCAATAAAACCATAGTCATAGATCATTGTACTAAAAGCAATTTTAAATGGTAGTCATCTTTTTTTCATTTTTACTACAATCTTTTTGAACATTATCCTTCGTCTTTATCTGTATATATCTTCACAACAGCTGTATTTTCTTTTTGCAACGTTTCGGACGTTCTATCAACGACCGTCTTCAGATGTCCGGCAAACCAGGGTACCTTGGTTTGTAATGTGAGGACGTTACCACTGGGCCACTGCGACCCGGCGGTGTAGGTGATATGTTTATCCTCTTGTGTTGTGCTGCTGTAGTATTAGTACTCTTTATTATTATTGGCATCCATTGGGGACGTATGTCGATTGAAGGTTGACTTATTGGATTATTAGTCAGGCGGATGTATGCGGCTTCCTTGATTTTCCGTATTTTTAGAAAAGTCATATTATTTATAGACAATGTTACGGTAGAATAAATTGTACTACGTACTTCTAACATAAGTTAAACACTTCGTTGTAAAAATGAGAAGGAATAAAAATTTGTACTATGGTGTGAAGTTCTGTTAAACAACCAAGTGGACGATGTGCAAGAGAGTTCAAGAATAAAAGACAGATTTACCCCTAAGATTCGTGCAGATCCTTACTTGGAGAATCAAATTTCCTTTTTTCCTTGTAGTTATACTTGTAAACCGGTTGTATTTGTTAAGACTTTTGTGAAATCTCCGTTAAATTGTGATATCAAGAAAGCCTCAAATAGACAGAAACCGACTGCGGTTGTCTAGTGGTCGAGTCTTCATCTCGTTGCAGCAATAGATACAATCGAAGACACTTCAAACAGGGAGTTTAAAAACTATTGTTTACAAAATTGCATACATTATCACATACGATTCTATATTCATGGCCTGAACCTCACCATAAGGCAATGAATAAAATATACAAAAGAATATAAAGGAAACAAAAGGAGCATTAAACAACATGCGATACGTGATGTATGTATGTATGTATTTATTCGTTCGGCATTTTGATGGGGAGACTGCACAAGGCAGTGTTCCATCCATCGCTCTACAAGTGGCTTACTGGAACCAAGATGGCAACGCGGGTGAATGAAGACTTCCTCATTCATGATGACAAGAATGACATGGTAATGAGGTGAAATGATTATGAGTGAATGTTGTGGTGGAATGAATGTCAGGGGAAACGGGAGTACCCCGAGAAAACCTGCCGCGAACACTACTTGGATCAGACGATACGTAAAAACACATTTGGAACAGAGACGCCCCTTTATTGGCAAAGTAATTCTAGTCATGTTCTTGGAGCAGCAAATGACATGTTTTATTACGCCCTACAGCCATAAACTCCCGTTACCTTGTTAACTTAATTAAAATTGCATTTCTGAGGTTCACCTCTTCCCATTCGTTACCGTAAACTGTTTACGTACGCACTGAATTAGGTTTTTTCATCTTCCATATTTTAAATGTTTCATTTTAGACAGTTGTACAAATTCAGACTCACTTATCTGAATTTTGCCGTAGTCCACAGAAAAGCTTCAATGTAACATTTTGTTTTTGCGACATTGGAATCATTGAAAGAATAATCTGCGCCGATTGATTAAAAATAACACAGTATGTGACATAGTAACATAAAACATAGTATGTGACAGATGAAAAGATTCAAACAGACGAAACAGTTTCTGACGTCTCCACGCACGGCCAACAAACAGGATGTTTTTTCTCATATTTGAAGGAAATTTATCCAAAAAGTTTTAGATGTATTAGCGAAGATTTTAAATCTCAACATGTCATAACCGAACATTTCGATAACTCAGCAGAAACATACCAACATAATTACGTTTATCTAATACCGTAATTTAATGTCATGAGCGTAGGCCGAGGATACGTGCTGTTCTATAAATCGCATGCTTTAGATAAAAAGAATTCGGAGTTCACACCCACGATCATTCACCCTGAAGCTGATTGAGGGCTAAGCAGCAGTCGGTAAATACGAGTATATATGTTTAAGGTGGTGCTCACTTGCTTCTCTCAGTACTCACTTGAACTTCAACGTTTTCAAAATTATGGAACAATTTGTTTTTGTTAATAATGTTAAAAATAATTCCAAATTATTATCGAATTAGTATTTTCCCCATGATAATGTGAATTATCATTCCATTATGAAAATGTTTTCCATGAATTTTATCAGTCCATTATGAATCAGCTGTCCGCTGAGTTTAGTTCGAGTGGCCGGAGTCAGCTGATCCATGCACATATATATTGAAAGACTGCATGCAGATACTCCTCAATTTACACACATTAATTTAAGTTCTATTAATGAATATTTTTCTTCTACAATAAACAAATTACCGACAATAATATATCAGATATCACCCTATTAAAAAACCATGTTCTCTATTAATTTCATTGTGTTTCACATTTCTCCACATATCCTCAACTATTTCAAAACAATGCTTCTTCAGTTGAATATAGAAGAAAAGGAGCAGAATAAATATCGCATTTGAGTGTTTCACGACCTATCTGTGTTTTACGGAAATGCAAATAACTCGTAAGAAAAAACTGGTACTATTACAATGTTCACACGTGACGTTTAATAATGTAGCAAATTAACACTTCGTTCAAAAGATAGGACGCCGTAACAATTTCTCAATACAATTATCATATCTATAGCATTAATCACTTCAATACTTGATTGCTCCTTTAAATGCATCTAGTAATCCATGAGTGTAATCCAAACCCCACTTCCATACACAGAACATATAAAGGAAAGACAGGAAAATGTTGAGTTCGATCAAAGTGATTTTAAGATGCTTACAACGTGATAAACGACAAAAAGCCAGCATATTTACACTAAACCACAAGTACAAACAAAGCAGAGAAAACTGTCTATTGTACACCAAGACCCGTGTGTCACGAGTCATACTTTATTTACCTCATTCTTTAGATTAGAATGAAGCTAATGAAACACGAAATAATTACTTTCACTTACACAGTAATACTTAGACTTTACGTCTAAAACCACGTGTCAACATTTCTAAAATAATTTCCAATCAGCAGGGTGTTATCAGTTTCGTTACATTAAAGACTAATCCAAATTCACCCGTAAATCAATACACTCGTACGTGTTCGAATCTAATCACACGGGTGCACACACAATATTGTATATCTCAGCAAAATACATCGATCTGAAAATTACTGAGATAATTTTTTTAGTTAAGGAAAAAAAAACAAGAAATATCCTGGCTCCGCTTCGACCATTACAAACACAGTTTGTTATCAGATGCTTTTAAATAAACTAAAAAACCGCACACCACAGATCGATCCCCGAGCGCGTGTACTCACGTCGGGCAGCGGACAGCAGTGGCACCAAGCACACCTGCCCATGGCTCCGTCCGCACCAACACTGCGGTCTCCGCCGCCGCCGCCGCCAGACGATCGACGCCTCCCGCACGCGGCCCCCGTCGCCCACCGCTCTCACGCGCGCGCCTCCGCCGCTATGCCAGCGGCCTCTGGCGGCGACGCCACACCAAGGTCCTCATCGGACTCTCAGGCCGGCGACGCCCACCCAAGCGTTTCCCGCATTTTCTCGGTCCAACAAGGAGGGCCAAAGAGGACTAAAGCCCCTCCTTGGCTCAGGTGGTAGTGTTCTAGCTCATCAAGTCATCCCGGGATCAATTCCCGGTGGGTTGAATAGCAAACCTCCTCCTAGTATCAATAACTCTTACTAACCCCTCCACGTGGGCCAAGTTGTCGGTACACCCAACTCCTACCTCCTATCGCTCCATGTAGATAAGCTTCAATAGCACTCTACATTTCCCATTTACAAATACTATAATAATAATAATAATAATAATAATAATAATAATCGAGGACTAAAGAGCAAAAGGAAATTTGACAAGACGCTGGTCAGGGCGTGGCAGGTACGATGGGACAATGCGGAAGTGGAACGACAGACGTACAAATACATCAAAGACGAAGCGTTTTCGACAGAAAAATACGAAATGGTTTCAGCCCCCAGGACTTCTTGACAGGACATGGGAAATACTTGACAAGGATAGGGAAAACGACAGTCGAGACGTGTATGCGTGGACAAGGCGATGAAACTGTCCTCATCGTGTAGTGCACTCATAATACACGGGTCATTCTCCAACAAAAGCGGAAATGGCAGAAAATACAAAAATCGAATACATACGAAAGACTACTTCACTGACTTGAAAATATGTACTCTGCGGGATGCATTGAAGAATGTAACGTATTAGAGATGGGCGCTCCCAACAATGAAAGGGATCTCCACTAAGAGAGGTCGGACGTGACGATGTCAATTCCACATGACTTTGTTAAAGATGTGGAATTAAAACTAACTAACTAAATAAGGCGCTTCACCGAATGGGTGACTTACTCTCTGGTAACAATACTCACGTCGTAACACACATTTTCTGTAGAGAAGATCCTCAACCTGCCAACATTTCCCCTTTTCAGATGTCACATAGCGACGCCCGTGCTACACTTGATTTTTAATCTTAAATTCGAATCAAAGTTTTTCGAATAAAAACACGAATGTTCATGTGAAGGACTGCCATCAATTGGAATAAATTAACTCACCGAGTTGATGAAACCTCACTTCTGTTTGGGTTTTCGATCTCGCGGTTTCCCATTTTAACTCAACTATATTTTTCTTCAATTCATACATGTTTGATAAAATTAAAAAACAAAAAACAAATTGAGTTTAATATTTATGTGATTAAATACCTAAACTAAAATTAAACTAAACTACCGTATTTCATCGGACTTAATTTACAGTAGCAAGCAAGCAGTTACGATGGGATTGCTTTAACTACGATCTAAAAATTAAAACAGGATCATCGTTGTTTTAAATTCCTCACATTACTTCCTACTTAAGATAAAAAAAATAAGGAGTGGCATAATATGTTCTCTAGACACGTTTATATCCTTCAGGGAAACTTCGGTACTGGATTGGATATTCGGTCAAAAGGAATATCCCTCACCACAATCAGGGAAGTAGATAAAAAACAAAGCACACGGAAAACTATCTACAAACAAAAAGAGATTTTTTGCAATTTGTGTAAATAATTTATTCAACAGGTCTCCTAGAGAACGTGAAAGAGGTGATTCGACTCTTCCAAATTTTAAAACGGAATTTTGTTAATCTGATAACAATGGTCCCATGTATCAAATACAGCAATCCCACTAGAGAAAGCGAGTATGAGGTTGACATTTCCCTTTTCTCCGAAACAACATAAAACGAATCAAGAACAGTCTCCCCAACCATTGAACACCGTCCAGAGGGTTTTGTCCTTTCAAATCGACACTTAGTTTGAAAATACAAGATTCAACTCTTGTGCTTCAACTGTATAACAAGCATTCAGCTGGCGCCGCCTATCATGGTACACGTCTCTCTATTTCTTCTGCTTTCGCGTCTCCATGGTGATGCCAACACAAAAACAGACAGAGGAAGGGCAATCGCCCAAGCGCCACCACAAGAGTGAGTCCAAGTCATTTTTTATACAGTCACCGACGACATGTGAATAGTTACAAAATTGTTTTATGTCTCCCTACACGAAAGCTCATGAGTCGGAAATATTTCGATTCATTAGTCATCTTAAATGCCAAGTCACAGAATGAAGTAAAACATTTCTGACAAATTTATAGAAACTAAACTAAATTAATTTAATATAATGGCAACCACCTCACTTGGAGACACGATTCTAGCGTTCAATACAATCAAACTAAAATTGTACAGCCAAAGGTGTACATGATCACATAATATTTTTATTAGTACTGAATCACGAAATTCACGAGAGCAAAGCCGTGAGTAACAGCTATTGTAAAGAATATAATAAAGGAATACTAAGGAGGCAGTAGCGCCACCAAACGGCACCCAGGTAGAACTGTCCGCTTTTCACGGATTATACCTTCCTTAGAGAGAGTAGGAAAAAGTTTTCATATAATTTACGACTGAAGACCAAATGCAACATCAAAGAGAAACATACTATTTGTCGTTTCGTGAACAAAATGGAGGTAGAGTAGTCAGGTAATCCAGCTAAAAGGTGTTACTAAGCTAGAAATTCAAATATGAACGATCAGATAATCCTCGCGTTGCAAGGATTCAGAGTTCCAAGGCGAAATAACATCTATCCTACTCGTGATTGAGAGGAAGAGTAGTCCTAACGGTTCTCACTCTTTGGAAAAAAAAATATATACCACAACCAAGCAAATCCTATTAAATATTAAGCATAAGAAGGTAACAGTCATCACAAAGCCTCGTAAATGCTGGGAATCATGTCCATAAACATTTTCAAAACTGCAGAATCATCGGAAACCCGTTCTTTAAAAGAAGTCCAATAACCTATTTAATGTTCAATGAAGCAAAAACTGTATCAAACGAGTTACAGTGAACCGAAAAATATATACTTGACTATAACTTTGTTTCTCATTTAAGCTTAAAACCGAATACCACACCATTATCTAATTGTAACCGTATCAAATCCAAGTTTGTTTCCGCAGAAACTAGGTAACCAACTAGCTACATCGCCCCCATTTTCCATATTTCTTAATCGTCCGTGAATAATTGCGGGGATATCTCATCATTAATTTGCCAAAATAAAGACAAAAAAAATCTTTTCAAAAAGCATAAAACTGGTTTCATAAAGCTTTTCATAAAGCAGTAACAGTAAGTCTAAAATCAAAGTTATTTTTAAGTTAGTGCCACTAATTGTGTGAACAGTTGAGTGACTAATTGACAGAGGCATCAATGACTGGAGCTTGTCGTGTGAATCGAAGGAACATAGCGCGCCGTGAAGGACAATTCAGTGCTCTGTCTGATGTCCGTCGGACGAATATTTGGCTCTTCGCCTGGTGTCAAACACAGGTACATTGTCGTTTGCCCAACTGTGGAGGTCAAATTACCATGCCTAAGTATTAATACACCGTTATATTCCAATTTATTTATTATTTATTTCTCGAAGTATTTAAAAAAAATGAAATTCGCAATCTTAAGAATATTTAAATTCTTTGAGTTAGGTGACATGACAATTATACAAATGATTACGAGGCATCAGCCTCATTCCAAAACCAAAGTCACTTTTCAAAACATACGAACTTCGATCAATTACCAGTTTCTTTACAAAAAAAAAGATAAAATGAAACAAGGATCCATCTAAAAACGAGGAGTTTTAATGACTTTGGTTTTCAGAGAAATTAGGTGATCCTATGCATTCACGATATTCGTTCATTTTGTTTTCTTTCAAGAATTTAATAGTGATATAAACGGCTTTCATTCGCATCCCATTCATTCAGTGAAAAATTAAAATGGTGGTTATGATTGATTATTTCCATTATTCCTCGGGGAACAATTCCACGATATATCACCTGATTCCGACAATCGACCTCGTGTTTACATTCAAAACGCGTGTCCCCATTTTGTCTCGAGAATAAAGTGATGTTGATGTTGGCCTGTGATACTTTTCCCGTCCGAATACTCCACGGGGCAGCAAAAGAAAAAAAGAAAGAAGTGTGTGAGAAAGAGAGAGAGAGAGGGGGGGAGTCCATTTGGCAAGGCGTGGTCGTCGGGAGAGGAGACAACGGGAAGCGAAGATGACTCACCGCGCGCGAGCAAGCGAACGAACATTGCTCTGATGATCGTCGTCTCCGAGCAATGCCACAAACTCATGCACTCGACGTACGTCGCGGCCAAAACGCAGCGCTGAGCTGGAGCCCTCAAGTCTCCACGGCAGAGTTCGTCATCCCGGGTTCGATTCCCGGTGGGCCCACAAAAAAATTTGTAACTTTTCACATTAATGTCCCAGTCCATATACCTGTGACAATTGAAAAGAGAATCCTCCTCCTAACCCCTCGTACTACTACTAGAAGTATCACTGACGCTTATTATTACTGACACTTCCACGTGGGTTTAAGTTGTTGGTAAACCCAGCAAACCGGTCCACCTACTAACAATGACCCACCACCCAACTCCTAACTCCTATCGCTCCATATAGATAAACTTCGACAGGACGCTACATTTCCCATTCACAAATACTATAATTTAAAAAATAAAAATATCATTAATTTTTAATTTAATCATAATCCTACACTATACATAAATTCGCAAGTATCCCTTACATATTATTGAGGAAAACAGCGTCTCTTTCTGAACTATTTATCGCGTAGCGCTCATCTTCAGAGCGGAATACAGGAATTCTCGGGGCAAAGGATTATAAAGACTCTGTTTTCCTCAATAATATATGAAAACTCTTTCAATACCTCACTGTTACCTAATGTCCCCTAGATTTTTCGTTCCTTTTCTGTATAACCGACGGAGCAAATCACACAAATGAAGTATCGTATGTTAGAGCATTAAAAAGTGTGTCTGAGGTTTCCTATTATTTCATCTTGCACCTTCACGTTCCGAGATAAAAGGATTTAAAACTAACATCAAGAAAAGTCGCTAATGGATTCACTTATTTGAAATGGATGTTACTTTATTTGCGTCTTGACAAATGACATGTCTGACGCTGGTGTAAACAATGTACGTGAGATATGTGATTGTGCATTGCCATATACTATTCATTACTGTTCTCTTGTCTTGTGAATACTAAATATGAAACCGGGTGGAACTTGCCTACAACTAGAGGATACAGGGGAAAGTAGTGTCTGCCATATTATTCACGTAAATAAAATATTCTTGCTACATAAAAGGAAACATTCGTACCATTGTACAAAATGTTAGTTTCATCCAAATTTCCTAGAATTAAATCGTACGGGTTTAGTCTAGTCCAGGGGTCGGCAACCTATGACCCGAGTTACCAATGACTCATTAGATAATTTCAAGAGACCCACTTTAGTTCCGAAAATAAAGTATAATATATAAAACTAAATTATAAAACATGAACATGAAACAAACATTTTGAGAATAAAGAAAATTGAAAATAGATACTAACAACAAAAGATTGCCGACCCCTGGTCTAGTCGATAGTGTTGGCGCGAGTGAACGGAATCAAAATTATTGGATAACATTTAAATTAACGATTACAAACATTATTCGTTAAGAAACAAATCGTATGGAACAAAACCTATCGTTCTATCAATCAAAAATCTGATTTAACGCCATAATTATGAAAAAACATAGAAAAATAATCATAGATTACTCGTTAGATGTTGCAAGCGTTGTAAGAGTTGTCCACAACTGTTACTGGATAATAAATATTAGTCTCGCGATGATGTATACGCCCATGCTAAATTTTCTTGCGAGTCCAGTCAATTTGTTTACAAATGCAATTACTAGTCACGGCATATATTACGCACAACGAGACTGCTAAACTCATCAATCACAATTTCGACCAAATTAGAATATAACAGGAAGTCTCATACATATTACTAGACAGATTTGAAGTAAGATCTTTAACAAGGTCGAATTCAAAGATTTTCTGTTAAATTATGTATTATTTCATGACACGATAATCATAATCGCATGGTCATGGCTAGCCCACGGAATTTTTTTTTATTTCTTATTAACAATTTTTTCTTTGATCTTACAGAAAGCATATAAATTGTATCGACTCTTTTTTAATGTTTCGTTAACAAATTGTCTCGGTTTGGGAAATATACTCTGTACTACACTGTACAAATTTCTCCAGATACTTGACCCTTGCTTCCAAAAAATTAAAAAGTCATTTGTCGTGGAAACGAAATAAAAAACTAAGACTTTTCCAAGAGGAAGAATCCTGTAAACTTCCACTTTCGTGTAGTTTTGAAGGAAATCGTTCTCCACGCGGTTGTGTGATCACCGGCACGCCAACATTCTCGAAGAAAGTGTCTCTTAAGAAGCGATAATAACAGCTTCCAACACACTTCCAGAGCGAACGGAGCCGCTGAGACACGTAGAGATCGAGTAGTTTCCCTGATGAAATGCGCAGCGAGTACGACTGCTGCTGACAAGAAGATGGGGAGTCAAATACCACAGCCATAAATAATACAAAATGGACTAGCGAATGACTCGCCTTCTCACTTCTCAATTACGCAGAGAGTGTAAGGATAGTATTGTACTAGGCCGATTTTTTTTTTAGATTTCTTCGGATCTTTGTGAATTGGCCCCAGGAGAGTCTATTTTCAAACTTTGGCGACGATGTCCAATGTATATGTGTATGCATGTTAAGAATTTTGTTCCCACGAACAAACTGATGCATCATAACCAAACTTGAGATTTGCCTTTGAATGCATTGGGAATAGAAGCCTATTTCTGGGCAGTTCATTCCGACTTCATTTACACACCGCGCTCCAGTTCTTGTTTCTTAAAATTTAAAAAAATTGAAAATATGCATACAAGCATTTTAATTATACCTACAGATTGCTAAACCGCATTTCATGTCCCACCGTTTTCGAGATGCAACGAAAGTTGATTACGCAAAACCTTAGAGACGCTTTTAAAAAATCTGCGCATAAGGCTATTGCAAAAAGTTTAATGAGGTAGATAATACATACGATCCATACTTGAATGTGTAATTATGATGTTTAGGAGTGTACCATGTAATGTGATGATAAATACTTCGAAACCGATTGATATTTGAAATAATAATACAATTACTTCATCTTGTTTAATAATAATATAATATTGTGATTTTTCCTTTGAAGTGTTTTTACCTTTTTCTTGAAATTTTAGTGTTATGTAGGGTGTTTAGTGTCACGAGTTTTTGTTACGAGTTATACTTGGAACGTTGAGTGGGGTAACTCCAGACTTGTTCATTAGATCGGTGATATGGCGCGACGACAGAAATGAATTTATGAAACTACCCCAAGAACGGCTTATGTTACGGACGGGAAAGAAAAACCTATAATAAATGAACGTATTTTTTTTGTCTGAGAGTTAATGTTCATAAATTCGGAACCAAAAGTCCCTTTTGAACTCAGTATTCCTGCTCAAATATTATGAGTACCACAGGCACTACGGCTGATTTCGATCGAGAATTTCAGAAACTTTCTGCAAAAAAAAAAAAAGAAAAAAAAGTTCAGTTTCTTAAACCTATTCAACTGATAGTAGTCTGAAAAGTATTATTAATAATCGTTTCTTAAAGTATGTCTCAGTTATACGAATGCTCTGTTTGTCGAAAAGCGTTTACTCAGCTAGCTCAGGGGAAGTTACAGTATTGCTTTTAAATTTATGCCGTCTCACAAATATAAAAAAATTAAATAAACGTACATAAGAAATATTTCTCTTATGTAGATTTATTTTTTATTGGATGTAGAGATATTTATTTATTTACAGTCAAGTACACTAATTCAACATGCCTCAGTACCTTAACACAAAGTCATTACCAGGGTTACATATACATGGGTGTTTAAAAAATGTGCTTCATTCAGTTTCATCTTTCTTTTTTGTCTTGTGTCTGTTGTTCTACTACCCACATCTGCCTCTATTAGATCCTTCCACTTATATTAGTTTAATATTCTCTCTTTATGTAGAGATATCGAGGTACTAGATCTAAATAAAGTGAAGGCAATTTATTGGCACAAGCTTTGAAGGCTCGTCACGGTACGTCACGCGGTTCCTCTCAACTTATCTCGTTCGTCAACAAATCCCTAAAACAATTTCCCGGGAAACGCGACAGGTACTTTGGTGTACTTTGATGGGACGAGGGTGGGAGAGGGAGAGGGAGAGCGGGGAATGGCGAAATAGAGGAAGACGGGGGGAATGGAGGCGTGCATGTCGTCGAGGCGATTCCACGAAGTTCGCACGCAATTATGGTTCCACGCAATTACGCGCCGCGGCGAAAACGTTCCTCCTCGCGCGGATGCCAGATCATTCGCCTGTCGCCACACAAGACACATATGGTACTTAGGAATCACATTAACATACAGAAAAAACATCTCCATAACGGACACTCACGATTTTGTTCCTACTATTGAGAAGTGTCTACTTTTGGATTATTATTATTATTATTATTATTTAGTTTTCAGTCCGACGACTAGTTTGAATCATATCGCGGCGTGTCTAGGATGTCCAGACGTCCTTTGACATGGTTATACAAGGAAACATGGACGATGAGGGTGGAGGTAATGCTCTACCAGTGGTGGTTTCCCATTGGCTTCCACGGGTACAGCACACGATGGATATACCCGGGACTCGAACCCAGAACCCTTTGCTACAGGGAACACCACCTCAAGCCGAAAGAGCAACCAGGTCGGTTTGAGTAATTTTAAATTAACGTCAAAGAATTGTACATTAATGGAATGGAGTTAGCAAAACAATGGGTAGCAATGTACTGCATAATTTCACAAAAATACAGTCAACAAATCTTCCGAATTCACGTTCAGATTTTTAACTTTAACTTCCCAAAATAGAATAAAAACAGAGGATTCTATGACCAATCCCAAACCAATCCTGTAGGGAAAAATTACGTTAATTTCATTTGGTACTTTCTTACTTAACTGTTGTTTTCTCTCTCACTACTTCGCACAGTATTTCACTGTTTGAAAACACCTCAATGTTCTGGACACACAATATCCAAACATACGATCGTTTCAGTACTTCATGTCATCTTAGCCTGTTCGTCAATATTAGTTTCCTCCGTTTGTTGCATAGATCCTCGGAATGCGTCGATTGTAATCTTAATCTTCATTGGTTGTATCTTCTTCCAGTATGCTTCAAAATCCAGGGAATTATGTTTTATCACCTTGGCGTCAATATCAGAACATGAGAGAGCACCATCAGAAGTTTAAAATGTACCGAGAGTGATCAGAACGTTGTCAGAAACGCTGTAGAAATAGATACCTCTATTATATCAGAGAGATTGTTACTAAAGTTCGCTTTACACGGTCCACTGAATGTACTATTTTATGCGATACACACCAGGCTGGATGAAAGCTTTCAAGCATGCTCTATGTTTCAGTACGATTCGAGAAAATTGACTAGCGCATACCTAGCGGAATCTCTGCTTGCTAGTTGCAGTATCTGCTTTCTCTCGAGTCGGTTGCCTAGATAAAATAGTTGTTTTTTTCTTTCTGTTGCGGAATTTTCTGATTCTCTGAAACTCATAAATCAATCATAGTGAACAAAATTCTGTATTAAATAAACCATTAGTTTATCAATGAAGTCTGTTTACATGTTCAGAGAAATAGTAGTCAAGTTGAGGTTAGTTGTTTGTGACGCTGATACAAAACCCACACTAACAGCATCCATTTCCCGTCCAATACCACGTAAAAAAGATTATTTCGGAACCTCCATTTTCTGCACACTTCACATCCATTCACACTTATAAAACAATTGGACGAAAATTGTCTGTAAAATGGACCGCGTAAAGCGAGCTTAAGGAGGAGCTTTGGGGTCCGTTATAGAGAGGTTTCAAGAATAAAAGTCAGATGTCCGCATCCACTATGGACAGTGTCAGCTTTTCGGAAGTTTCTAGTAACATAAATTCAGTTGGTATATGGCGGGAGATGTAAAAATATCCATTATCGATCAGAGTCCGTTAAAGGAAGCATCATTGTACTCCGTTTTACAGTTACCTAATCAGGGATGGTCCAAGCCACTTGCGAGATCAAATCTATTCAAGATTTTGCTCTAATATTTACATCGAAACCCATGTTATCTCACTATATTTGATATCTAAGATCTTGAAAACTGAAAGAATTATAGAATTTTCTAAGTGAAGTAGAGCCATCAATTTAAAATATAGGCTAGTTTAAAGTATGATAAAATGTTCCACAATTTTCTATCAGAAGTAAAGAAAACTACGAAAAATAACTTTTAAGTTTCGAAACATTTCGTTGACCTTGAAGGCATAAATGCCAAAATCGCACAAATATTCCTCAAACAAACACGCATTTCCCGGGCCTCGTCCCATGCAAACCGAATCTTCGGCCGATGACCCGCTGCCTCTTAAGCACCAGTTACGAATGATACTTCAAACAAAGAAAAATGGCAACGCCATGGGGCAAATCGTTCTTTAGCACAGCGAAGATAATAGGCATCGGATGCGGGAAGAATTGAAGACGCACGGCAACTGAAATCCACATGTGCGTAAGAATTTTTATCAATCCTTTTAATAATCCTACTCTGAAACTCGGTTTATTTTATTAAAAAATAGATATTAATAATAAGAAATCAAAAACTAATAAAAAGAGCAGAGAATTTCAAAATTAAGGCAAAAATAATAATTTCAACACGATGGATATAAAGTGTTTTATGACAACGAATCATATATAAAGTAGACGAAGAGGACTACTTTTTAACGTAACGATTTAAACGGCGTTGTTACGCAGTTGGATCTATTACATCTTTAATGAAAATGAAGCGGAGAGACATCTCTATTGGAAAGAGGGGGACGTAGAGGCGGTCCTAAACTGCTTTGGTGAAGAATAAGAGGAAGGGGATGTTGAGGAAGGCGATTCATTACGAAAGAGTAACATTAGAAAACATAGTTTGAAGATCTAATCAGAATCATGATACGAAGAAGAATGATTAATTTCGAAGATTAGCGGAGGAGATAAACAAAATTACTTTTTTTTTCATGTATTTATTCCGAAGAGGTTTCCTTGTCTTTACAAATGTCACGTTTACACAATTCCGATTTTCGTGTGTGCAATATTCATTCCGAAAATAAATCCCCTTTAGTAATCTCTCTGTATACGAATTTGATGAAATATATAATTGTTATTACTGTTTAATAAACGTTCCCTATCCCTCAAACTTATTATATGAATTGCTGTAAATTCTTATGAATGCTGCTCCATACAGCTTACAATGTCATAGTATATGAGCTGCAGTATCCTCACCTTTCAGGTATGCACAAATTTCATCTACTTTTGAATTTGAAAGGTCACCAACATATTCATAGGACGTACTGATTTTCCTAGCCTTATGATAACAGACAGTAGCGGGTAAAGATGATTCTTCTTTGGGTGTTTGTTGTGCTGTTTATCGCCATTTTCATTCCATGGTCTTCGTGTGTCACGATTTCTCTGTTAACTGGAATGTCACTTCGGTAGTCACAGACGGGACAGAAAATATGGGATAGATCTATTTTTTTTACTGATTTAATGTAAAAATTGTTTTCAGAGTGTCTCAGCATATCTTTCTTTCAAAATGAAATATAACCACCCAGCTGTTAAGTACATTTGAACTAGCGATGTGCAGATTTCTGCTTAAGCTTCATAAGGTGATTGGGAATGGTTTTATTCGGCAGTTGCGGGGCACTCAGAAATGGGGCAAATGTCCGAATGCGGTCCTTTGCCCCGCGGTTGTACCACTTCTTCGTTTTATTTCCACTCTTATTTCTCCTTTCGTTTCAAATCAGTGGTAGATATTTTTTATGACAAACATTGTGAATACTTGTAGATATAGTAATCTAAGCTATGTAATTACCTAAGATCCATATTTTTAATTTTGTATTAATAACCACTGTTCTCTCACTGGGAACATTCTAAAAGAAACCGAAGAGATAAGAAAAACACGCGAAAGAGGTTGCTTTCAATCAAAAATCGTAATTCTAAGTCCTTGTCAAGGAAGTGTCCGAACTCTTCCTAGCCTTTAAACGCCGTTCCCATGTAATTTTGTGATGATGATTTTTTTGTCTTTAATGTGAATTTTTTTTTATTTTATCCTTAAATATATTGTTCTCGAGAAAATAAAAAAAAATCCCCTAATGGAACAAAGAATCTTACCATAATGTAGAAAAGATCGAGAAAAACATGATAGCAAAAATTTGAAACTATGAAGTGTTCTGTAAAGATTTCTTTCTTTGAAACCAGCATGGTAAAATGGAATATATTCTATCAATTTGCAGTCTAATTTGAGCTCTCCAACAATTTACAAGTCTCATATGACGTGTGAAAAATTGGAGTGCGGCTCCTTCTCCCACGCTATCCCACAAGACAAGAATTCATCCATACGTTGCAGAAACTTAAAGGATCACGAATTCTTTCGAGTGCTACCCTAGTGTCCAATACTTTTTATTTTTTTGCAACAAACTCACACAGTAAAGAGAGATTAACTTACAATGTAGGAAGCAGCTAAACTGATATCAGGTCAACCGCAACTGAAGAGTTCAAGGCAACAGCGTTCCAGTGTTGCTTTAAAAATAGTTCAAGGTTAGAACAAAAGTGAAATTATGATAACAGGGACCTGTTTTATCATGACTTATTTTTTATAGAATGTGTGTTAGAATTTAATTAGCTTTTACTCCATATGACATTTATAAAAATGAGACAAACAAATAAAGAATTATATTGCTACTAACATCCCTTCCTCGGTAATATGCATAACTTAAATTTCTGTTCATCACTAAAATATATCTGACGACGAATCTTTTATTCATCATGTATTACGTTATAGTTCAGAGTGTTAGAAAAGATTCGATTCAATTTAATTCAATTCGCTGGGGACATCGGTAATGAGTTCATGCTCACACATCTCGCAATTTTTCTACTTTTCAAGCCCCTCCGTCCCCTCGTCAATATATCTTGACGGCTTCCCCTCATCAATTGTGGCGCGACGATTTCTTAAATGCAGTTATACAGAAGTTTTTCATCGCTCTCATTCTATTCCTTAAATATGTTAAACGAAAAATTCACAGTTAATGATGTTTTCAAAATTACAATATTTCATACGGCGAAATCTCGGTGATTCGATAATCTTGTAGGTTCCTTGACATTTCTATCAGAATTCCTGCATCTAGGTAGTTCGAAATTTTTCAGTAGTCCAATTTGATCAAGTAAAGTGCGATTGAACAGGAATCGAATACGTCTCGTTCCATTCGCAGTCTCGAGGTTCTTAGAAGTCTGTGCATCAACGAACAGAGCAAAGGACCCAGGATAAAGTCTCGGCCTTTCGCCATTTCCACTTGGCTGGATTCGTCTTTTCTCAAGTAGATAACACGGTAGAAAGATTTTTACTAGTTATAAGTTCCTTTGAGAATTTGATATTTGGCTCCTCCCGATAAAAAAAACTAAATTAACGAACAAATTAAAGGTTGTCTCGGTCAACATTAAAGAAATGAAGTAAGGGATTTGAAGTCATGAAAGTGTAATTATCCCCGAAGATACAAATATACGAACATCGCGAAGGTCCCGCAGCAGGTAGTAAATCAATTAGCAGCGGCCTCTCGTTCCCTCTGCCAAACCCGAAATAAGTCCAAATGAAACTCCAAAACATTGTCCAAAAATACACGCATGAGAAATGTGAGAGAGAAAGAAAAAAAGAGGTGGGACGCATAAGAAGAAGCAGAGCTTCTGCGGTATCCACTACCTAAAACGTGCAAGTTATGAGGGGAATAATAATTACTATCCTGTCCGAATGGCCATGTACGTGCAAATTTGTTTGAAATATTTAAATTCATTAAAATATTTATTAGAAATCTTAAAATTTTTGTCGTTGCGGGATTTTTATAGAAAAATGATTTAAATGAAACGCGGAAAAAAATCAACATTAGGAACAAGCAGTCACGAACGAGGCTATCATTACAACATTTCCTACATACAAGGAGTGGAGCGTTAAAATTCTGAAGTATGTTGGTTTCAAGACGCACTTTTAAGGAAAGATGAAATGAAGAAATAGAGAAGAGTGGAATTAAAAGAAAAAAAAACACTGTAATGTTGCTCACGGGAGGATCACATGGTCTATGATAAAATGTATGAAAAAATAAACTGAATTATAAGACTTCCCACTTTATGTTCCCGGAGGCGTTACATCAAATTGAATGTGACTTCTTTTTCGTAGTAATCCCCTAAACGTTCATATAATTCTCCCACCACTGAGTTTCGGTTTGACGTAAAGGTTTGGTTTCGAACACACACAAAATAATCCAAAAACATTTCTACAAGAACACCAACTTCACTCCTATGCCGCACATAAACAGATATTTCATCTTTCGCAATGTTGGATTAAGTCTCGCAACTGGCAGATAATGAACAGTTTATTGAGAAAATTAAAAAAAATCTGAGACTCTGAAAATAGCTGAATTCTATAGAAGTCAAAATCTATATTTACAGGCGACCTTATCCCAACTGTCTGATCGACTTAAAGAAAAATCTATTTTCTTTGATTTATTTTCCAGAAAACAATATACATATTATGATATTATGTGGTGGCTTAACAGAAAAACAGAACATCATATTAGTTAAGTTCCAATGTCCCAGATAAAAGTATTCAAAATCGAGAATTCTAAACAAAATAAATATTAAATACAAGTAACATTTTAATTTATGCTGGTTATTTCAGGTGGCATCTTTAGATGTTTTTTTGTAGTCTCACTAAAAAATTACTTTTCGAAATTGTTCTTTAAACGGGATGAAAAACAAAATCAGTTTAACATGTTGATCCATAAATAATTAGCGAAAATCTCCAATTCGATGTACTAGTAAAATATGTTATGTTTGAAATGAATAATAATAATAATAATAAATTTATTGTCAAAAAACAGTACAAACTGCGTATGACCACGTGGAGGACAATAAACTAATTTACTCTCCGGAAGCAAGCAAATGAACACGATATACTGTGTGTGCAGATATTGTTGGGAATTTAAGAATATATACACACATCACTCAATCACATAATTCACGCGAACAATGTCGAGGGTTTTCAGCTTGTTCGTTCCAAACGTCAATTTTCACGTTTATCGCAGACCGAAGAACTTAATATAAACCTGTCAGCAGACGAAATCGCTCGTATTGTCACACAGGGTGTGGGGAGTGACTCATTACAACTTTAACAAGCCATACACTGACGGATGGAAGCAGGCATCTGATGCTCACTACGCTGGTCCTAGGGGTGGCATCATTGTGGAACAGCAGTATCATTGAAATTTTGGTTCTTTCGAATTTTGAGCGATTTCAAATGTTGCGATTAATTTGAAAACATTTTCGGAATAATAAATTGATAATATGAATACGTTCGATAACTGTACTTTTATAATCGACGGCAAATAAAATTTTGTTAATTGTCTCCCGGAATTATAACAAGTACAAAAACAATTTTTGTTTTTATTTTAGAGAGCATGTCATGAATTTGCCTTTGGTGCAAAAATGTTAAATTCGCCACGGTCTTAGGCTTCTTTGCTTTAGGCTCTTTTGTTTTCTTCCGGAGAGTAAATTAGTTCTTGTACTCCACGTGGTTTGTGGCTGCTTTCTCGACAATCAATTTATTATTCATTGTTCTAGAAGTGAAATTACTCGAAGGCGAATATGGACCGAATAAGGGGAGAAGGAGGGACGATGGATGAGGTACTGGTAGCAGTAAAGCCTTCCGCAGACAGGAAGACGACAGGCTCCCGTGTCGCCGCCAATTCTTTATCCGGCCGCAGCAGAAGTGCGGAGAGTCACCTTTCTATAAACAAATCCTTTTGCTTTCATCGCGACACGAGTAGACCACACTCACGGCCTACACGACACTCCCGCAGAATGAAACGGCACTGCGATCAATCGAAAGTACTTAACAGTTCCGTTCGAGTGTAAATCTTAAATAAAATTCGCTTCACCGTGTAGTTCTGGACTAAAGAGTTCCTCAATTTTTAAAAATACTTGGCACACTGCCACGCTAAAAATAGAAAATCATCCAGAATTTCCACCATACTAAAAGCTCTGGATTGTCAATTTCGGTTCATTGAGGTCGAAATACCAGCAAGAACTAATAAAAGTTGATTTTAGGGCAAATTATTTTGCTTTATTATATCTGTTTGATTTATTGAGCTCGAAAAATTATGATGATTCGAGACATTTCTAGATTAAAAAATAAAAAAGTCATTAAAATCACGAGTATTGGGAACCGTTAGTAACATTATTTTACCGATCTTTAAATGCTAGTAATATCACTTTACCCATCAGCTTTCCGCATAAATGTTACAGAAATGAAACGTAACCCTAGTTAAATAATATTTTGAGAAATACCCGAAAGACTTCAATGAACACAGATTGAAGAAATACGAAATCGGTCCTCTCACTTCGTTGCACCACATTAACAGAAGGACAGACCAAAATTCCTTTCCAGATACTAGAACTGCCTAATTTCGATAAGAATCTTCCATTCAAAATTTTTCACCACTTCGGTTACTTCTATACGATGAATGAATAGTATATGAGAGATTAAAGTTGTGATCGGAGGGAGGAAGAGGGCGTCACAGAAATACGTTTGTATATACTTTATAGACCTCCACACAATACACAAATATATATTTGTACTCGTCGAGTAATGGGAGCATTATTTGACACGCCTAGATAACTCGAGGTAAGACGTTTGTAATTTTTCATAAATATCATGAATTTTTGAAATATTAATGAAAGTTAAAACATTTCTTTCTATTAAGTACTTTTATATGCACTAATAAAAGTCACTTTTGCAATGGAGGTTAGGATATTTCATATCTTTGCGTGCAAGCCATACTTATTCTGTTTGTTGCGATAACATGTTTGTTAATTAACATGAGTTGTTAATTTGTCCAAATATTTAATAAAAACATCTAATCATTCTGGGCCCGGTAATATCAATAACTACAAGATTTCCAATTAAATGGATGCCATGTACCCATAAGCAATTGTCTTTAGGCCCTTTTCTCACCATCCAGTTTTATCTCTATGGAAAGACTTTAGTCCTGTCAAAATAGATATGAAACATCGGAAAAATCGCCATAGAGCAGAAAACTCGTATACAACTTTAAATCATTTCGACCTTCGCCAAAACATTTCAGCTATATGGGATTTTTTCCAAGGTTGCATATTTATTTTGTGTGGGAAATGACTCTTTTCGTACAGATAAACCAGATGGTGGGAAATGGGCCTGAAATAAGCAGGCCGATCTTATGAATCCACCGTAGACATAGCAAAAAGGTTAATAATTTTTGCCTACTGATGGCGGTGATACCCGAGTATCAACCAAGTGCAGATCAACTCCATGGACGATCGCTTGATCCTTTTCAGCGAGCCTTTGCGGGACTCAAGCGTTTTGAGAAGATAAACAACCAAAACCTCGTGATAAAAATATATCATCTGTGTAAGACATTGAACTAATAAAATTATAAACATACTACGAAGCAAAGTCCCTAGATTACTTGCCATATATTTCCTCCCCATGACGTGCAAGCAGTATTCATGCAATTTTAAGCCACTGCGCTGATCCATACGGGTTATGATATGCACCCATAACCGGTTGTCAAGTAAACATAAATATCTATATCGATGAACGTACCTGTCGAATTAAAATAAAAATAATACATTATCAACAACATGGTCACTTTACGACTACGTATCATACTCTGGTCTGCCTCTGCTGAATTTCATCGATATTAGTTCAGTGATTTAGACGGGTTCTCTCTCCGGGGAGAGATTTGTACTTTCATATTTATTATTATATTAGTATGGATTCATGTACTTATTTATTTTATAATTCCACTTCTTTGACAAAAGGGCTCCAATGACCAAGTTGTTGGCGAGCCCTAAAGCCCCACGAATAATCTTTAACAAAGTCACTATGCGGAATTTCCTCTTTCACGTCTCGCTTCTCTTAGTGGGCGTCTCTTTCGTTGCTGGAGGCGCCCATCTCTACCACATCACATTCTTGAGAGCATCCCGCAGCGTACATAGTTTCAAAGTGTAATTTTCAAATTAGCGAAGTCTTTTTTTCTTACCTATCAGTTTCGTATTTTCTGTCATCTCATGTTGTCCTTTCCACTTTTGTCTTTCTTCGTCGTATAGCCCCGTAACACTTGTGCCTTGGCCACATACTAAGGATTCGTTTGTACTCGAAGCCATGTTTCCTTGCTTCGAGAAAATTCAACTTAAGAAAAACCATCAATGGAAAAGCACTGTTTATTAGTTTATTGAACATTGGTCGCAATAAATTACTTTATGGTCCTCAAGGTGGTCATAGGTAGTTTGTAACTACTCTCTTGACAATAAATTATTAATTAATTAATTTATTTGTCAGTCTAACTGGTTTGATGTTTCTACAGAGTTAGTATCCAATGTAGCCAACGCTTTTACTTCGCTATCGTCCGTAACAGTAATTCGTACTTCGCATTATGTTGGCAGCACAATATAACATTCGAATTACTGAAAACCTCGGACACCAATTCAATTCGCGTGCTCTTGTGGCGCTATTCTGCTCTTTGTGCAACGAGCGTGTGGAACGAATATTTCCTTGTCACTTAGTTTGTTGTGTTATTCTTTACAGCGAATAGTCGGTTTTGTGACTACTATTAATATGTATTTGGATATAACTTAAATTCGTAGAAGTTGGCAATTCGTGTTAGGCAGCCATATTGCATAATTTTCGGCAAAGTTACACGACTTGGAATAGAGTATATCATTTTGTGAGCGGATAGTACAATAAAAGTCGTGTTTGGTGTCATTGGAGAGCGGTTGAGCAGGCCAAAGAGGCAACAACGCTAAGCCTCTCCAAAACGCGATGGGGAGACCGCTATTACCCATCAGAGCGACACCTCCGGGCAGGCGGGCCTCGGAAGCTGCAAAGGAAAGCGCTGGTTATTTCTGGAATACATACAAATACACAACCGCTGCTGCCGTGACGTCACAATGGGAGTTCAGGTGGCGCGAAGCCAAACAGCAGCTGCGACGGCGGCGGCAGCAAAGTATCTTCCGGATGGCGGGTGAAGGATGTTGCTTATGAGCCACTTGACAGGACCCCGAAATTCCCCCGAAACTTACATTGGACGGATTCATATTGACGAAAAGCGGGGACAAGTATTTAAGTTTATAAACCGTACATACAGAGGCATCGTAAAAGAAGACAGCAGCAGATCCTTCAAGAGTTCTCAAGCATTGGTACGTGGTATTATAGGGGACCGCAAAGTTCACCGTGCCATTATGTAGCGATTTTGGGGTATTGGTGATTGTTGCAAGTGGTTGCTCTATCCCATGGAGGAAGCGAAACGTGTTCGCTCACGTACCGCATAGCGGGAGATCCGAGTTCGATCCCCCGCTCTGCCGAACTAGATGTGATTTTCAGTCGGGGTTTCTCTCACCTACTCCTGACAAATGTCATGTCGGTACCGTAAGTTCTACGGAAACTCAAAATCTTTCCTTTCTCATTATCTCACTCAAATAATGGTTATGTGGACCAACAGGCCTCATGGCCTGAACCTAGCCATAAGACATGAAATAGTGTTCATCCGACACACATCCTCATACTACTGTGGACTGAAGAACTTACTTGAAAGCAGTCGGTACTCACACTTGGCCAGCTGGGAATCCGCACATGTCCCCAATAAAATGGGTAAGATGCTATAGAACGTGCTATTCAATGTCCATCCTACCTCAATATTTGAAGAATCCAAGCTGCATCGAATGTCGTCAAAAGACACAATTAGGGATCTCGACTAGTACTATGAGTACATGCCGCGATGACCTACAGAATGTATTCTCAACCATGGCGACTAAACGTCATACAGAGGAACCCTGTTAGTAAACGTATCGAATAATATATCGCTTCTATAGGTACTATTGGTAAATTTAACCATTTAGTTCTTTCAAACCAATTCATCCGAGTAAACTTTTGTTTGACGGAGAATGCTACCAATATTACGAGTAATGCCATCCTGGAAATTCGACCGATTAGCCGAAGTAACAGTTGAGAGCAAGACGCGCAATATCAATACATAAGATCGCGGCCAGGTCGCGGATGCCAGACGCGTAGGACACTTCATCTCCGGGCACGTACAGGCAATGTGTTTCTCACCTGCAACCGTGTCAAGGGCGTACCGACACCGCCGCCCCTGCTCGAATCAACGCTGTGGGCAACATGTTGATGAAGGGTTGCTGTCGACTATCGCGGATTGTAACTAGTTAAGCGGATCACAGAGCAGCAAATCAGTCCCACATTCATTGCTGGACAACAGTAACCGGTAAGCAGTCATATCTCGCAGAACCAATACGCATATTGAGTGCATATACTGATATATTCGCTTGCGCTCGCTGGAAGTTTTACCTCCTGACCCAAGGGCTATGTTTCCTTCGTTCGCAGAGGAATTTTCCCCCAGACCCCATGCAAGCTCACCGGTGTGCAGATATATACGAAATTTCTCTCGTGAAGAACGTATTACAAAAAAAGTAGCGTCTCCAGCTTCGGTGTTATCCAGGCGATAACTTCATATCGTGAAATGCGAAAACCTTTTTAGTTTTTGCATTCTAACATTCTAAATTCAGACAAGAATAATCCATTTCTATCGCAACAAATCATAAAAATAAATTATTGAAAAAAAATCCATTGGCTACTTCAAAGTTAATTATCATTAACTTACGAACTAGAATTAGTTCGTGTTCGCGTTAACCTGTATCGATTGAAATCATATAACTTAGACGTCAATTTTATTCACACAAAAAACAAATTAAAACCTATGAACACAAACCTTTAGGTCAGTTGAAACAATAAGAACTCAGGTGGAATACCTATGGTTAAATACGTCGTAGATGCAAACTACAACTCTTGTTAGAAAAAAGACTGACACAAATATGGTAATGGTACGAAACAAAAAGTCATCCATTCAACACATTCGAGTATATTTTCCGCGAAGACTTTCACTCTCATTATAGCGCGGTAAGTCGTAATTTCTTAACTTTCTAACTAACCTAATTATTACAATTCAAACATCTGACGGAGTATGTTCTCGTTCTCAATTGGCAGGAAACTTCACGACCAACGTGCAGAATTAAGATTTAGTCGACATGCGTTCAGGAAGCCCCGCTATTTATACACTTCCACTTGTAGCTGGACGTTCATTCACGTCACGTTTAATTCATCGTGAAAGACTAATGGATCTCCTCAAGGAGTACATCGAAGCTACACTGCCCAGTAAATTCATCGCTCCATAACTTCTGTGTTTCAAAATGTATCAGAGTGAAATT
The DNA here is from genome assembly GCA_002313205.1 of Laupala kohalensis. Taxonomy (NCBI): domain Eukaryota; kingdom Metazoa; phylum Arthropoda; class Insecta; order Orthoptera; family Trigonidiidae; genus Laupala; species Laupala kohalensis. The sequence goes on from NNCF01127339.1 coordinate 70,825, forward strand.
TGGGCTGAAGAAGCTCCTATGTCTTGTCAAGACACCCCCTTATTGGGAGCTCTCTGTGCCGCCCCCATCGCGCTGGGGCACCCTGAAAGTGAAGAGAAATGCAATTTTCGAGAAAATCGAGCAAAAATATCACACTTCAAAATGTGGGAGAGAGCTTTTCTCACGTATACACTCCAGTAGCTGAGATTAAAAATTCACCCGCATCTAATGACACCCTCCACCTCAAGTTATGGAGCGATAAATTTACTGCGCCGCCAATTTTGTGGGGCAGTGTATATTTCACACTTCCACAAACCTCAGTGAAGAAATTAATAGACTACAAGGCCTATTTAGAGTGTACTGTCTTCCACTTTTCCATAACAAAGTGAAACATCAAATTTACACCTTTCTTGTAGTATCCACAAAATAAAATCAATCATTTGAAGTAACCGATACTATAATAATCCCCCCCCCCAGGGGACTAACATCTAGTAAGTACGTGTTTGGCGAACACGGGGCCCCGAGCTGAGTCTGACATTACTTCCACTTACGTGTGCAAGGCTCCTTCCTTTCTCTTTTCTGACCTTCCTTGGTCACCTCTTATTCTTTTCGATCCCGACGCCATTGGGGCTAGGGTATCTTTCATTTTCCTCTTTCTTTCTTTTTTTGGTAATGTTTTGATATATTGTAATTCAGGAGGGTTTTTAATGGGTATGGTTGAATCATTCGGCGAGTTCCACACGCGGGGAGAGTCATGTTGTCTGACCCTGGTGCGTAACTGCATTTTCCCTACCTGTGCAAGTTTTTAGGGTTCCAATGACTTCGATGTCGACGAGTCGTAAAGCGCACCCACTCCCAAAAAAAAAACAACTGTCATACATAAAACCTTAAAACAATCAGTCGATTTATTCTTGAATTTTGTAGTGATCGTATCATTCTCTTTAAACTTCAATGCTACAGTTAAATATTGTTGTATTGTCTGCAGATAAGTAAATTACAAGTGTTTGAGGACTTGAAGAAGAATTACTGAAGACGTTACGGCGCTTTCTCAAAGTTGAGATTGAAAGATGCTGTTGTAAATTACCAAAGATTGCTAGAAGAACACAATTTGATCGCATCTGAATCTTCTGTTTCAATCGCGAGATGCCATGTCGATGGGAGAAGACATTTACCAAAACACAATAGACATACTGGCTGAAAAGAAATTCATGTGTGTAGAAGAACTCATTCATTATTTAAAATTCTGGATTATTATTTATAATAATCTGAAATAATTATTTTTCTATGAAATTATTAATTTTATTGAAAACACATTTACCAAAAAACAAAACAAAAACAAAACTACTCGCCAGGAGAACAAAGCTCTTCGCGTCTTGGGTAAGCACGCTACCGATTACACTACTACGACGTTGTAAAGAAGGTTAAATGTTTAGCATATACATTGATATAAAAACCTTCCAGAGCTTTTTTCTCGGAATTTGCTGGCTAATGCACTTTCTCACTTTGGCAATCGACGACCCTTAGGGTACTACAATCCTGCGATGTCCCAACACGAAGTCCAATTCTCAAATCGCGATCTTCCCTTGTTACTGGTATTGAATTTATAGTTCCGTGAGACCCAAAAGGTTCGCGAGCGCTGTTGTAGAGGACACTCGAACGCGGTCACATAGTTGTTGATCATAGCACGTGAAGTAAATATGGAAATTAAACGTTAACATTTATGCATTGCCTATTACAACAAATGGCGCCTATGTTAATTTTGTCGTGAAAATACACATATCGACATTATCCAGGAGACGACCACGGGTGGAATGGGACCATCAAGAGGGAGGTAGATGAGGTGCATAGAGAGCGCCACCTTCTGTCCAGACAAAACTTATGTCAAACTAGACAAGTGATAGCTGTGTTTACTGCTGGATTTGGAGTCTTTTTTTCAACAACTTCATTGGCTAGTTCACCTGGCATTCTTTTGTTCTTACTTTCTCATATACGTATACAGAAAGTTTTGTAATCGTGAAAGAATTCGAAAGCGAGATTTCGTCGGAAACATCCGTTTTGGCCATCCCTGATTCTGAAAAAGTGGTTTTTGGCGTAACGTCCGTCCGTCTGTCTGCGCGCAGCGATTCTGAGTAAATTGATGAA
>NNCF01127339.1:72996-121557 GCA_002313205.1 Laupala kohalensis
CCCTCCCCCTCCCTCTCCCTCCCTTCTCTCTCCCTCTCACCTATTGTTCGTTTCAAAAAGTTCTACAAAAAAAATTCGCGACATCATATGTCTATTTACAAAGGTTTTCGAAAAAACGTTATTGAAAATAGGTGTGTTAAAATATTTCAATTTAAGACAATAATTTAAAAAGGGAAAAATCAATCATCAAGTTGAATAGTTTTTTGTATTTAACAAAGATTAAAAACATCTTTAAATCGTATAATTTGGACGAATAGTTAAGATTTTAAAAGCATTTTAACGAAATAGTACTTCCCTTTGGGGCATTAGGGATCGCCAACGAACGAAATAGTGCAGTCGGGCTGTGATCTTTGTCTTGCATCGGTAGCGAAAATTCGACCTGCGCAGTTCCCGGCGAGTGGGTTCGTTGGTTCAAGGAATAATAATAATTTTTAAAAAACCCGTGCATTTTTTAAAAATCATCTAGTATTTTTATAAAACTCTTAGTTTACAAAGTGATCAGTGGCTCGTTCCGATGGAGAGGCTTCAAACTTTGCGGAACGTTACCTTAGGGCGAGAGGGGTAGTAGGGGTACTGTTCCAAAAACATTGACTCACTATTGGAATAAAAATAACATATCTTAGTTCGCACTTATATAGAAACTGGCAGTAGCGGCGATTGTGAATCAAAAGTGTGAGGGGTGGGGCAAAAAATATTGACAATTTTCATTTACATGACATTTTCCGCATACTTCCACTCAGTAGGATTTAAATACGAAATAAATTTAAGGAAAGACAATTGGTGACTACCACACCAGGGATGGTGTATTTTTAAAATATAATTCTCAGTTCCTTAAAAAATGAAATTTTTATCTTTCCTTCGTGTGTGTGCAGATAAAGCATAGGTACGGTACCAAATGAAAAGCATGGGGTACAGTGAAGTTGTTAGTTATTGATTACTTTTAAAGGTGCCTAACAGACAGTTGTGTAAAAATTGTATCATATATTTTTTCGATACATAAATAGTTTAAGATACATGAATAATTAACCATTCAAGTCAAGTATTAGCAAAAAAATAATTAATTTCTGAATTCTCCAAAATTTGGCACTCTTACATTTGATATAGTCATTATTTGGCTCTGTCTCAGATGATCTAATATAAAAATAATCACTCTTAACGATTAAGAATACCGAAAACTGCTGCTTAAATGAAGTGCATGTTGAGTACAATGCAAGTGAGTGGATAAACAAGTTTGGGCAAAAAGAGAACAGTATTTACTCCATGTCCATTTTGTCCATGCAGAAACTATTATTTGAATATGATCCTATTCTGCTACAATTCTGCTACATTCAGCCAAAAATTACCTTAGTTAAAAAAAAAAAAAGTTTAAAAAATCTTTGAAAGTCAAAAGGTTACAGGTTAAATGAAATTACGCCTGATTAGATATTTTGATGTTATTTACAAGCTAGATTCTCCTTCAATGTTATCAGTTAAAATGAATAATGGTATTCTTTTCTAAATCAAAGAAATCACTGGTCTTTCTGTCCGTGGACTAGACAAAGAGTTTCTAGAATCATATAAGAAAAACAGTTATTCAATGTAAAAAAAATCGTGTACAGTTCATGGTGCTGAAGAGATAAGGAAAGCTATATCGAAGTGTAAAACAAGACTTGAACAAAACCAAGGACTAAAATCAGCTTACTACAACAGATAATTCAAACGGTTTTCCTGGATAATAAAAGAAAATAATAATTGTCAAAATGTGAATAAAACACATATATACTCTCAAAAATACTAAAAACACGCACCAGAGAAATATGTAGATACGTTTTGAGATGGAAAGATAAGGAATAAATTTTAATGACTTAACATTCAATTTAAAAAAAAAAACTGCATTCCTTATTTGTAAGAAAGATTTAATTCATTGAACTTTTCATTCATTGCAAATTATGAAAAAATTATTCATAGCAATTCCTTTATAGGAATAGTTTCTCAAAGGTTACCGAGCATGAACATCGAGATTTTCATTTCATTTTAGTAAGTTTTCATACTTCTGAACTAATTCATGATCATTAACCAAAAAATATTACACTTACCTTAATTATGAAAATCACAAAAATAACGGATCTTTTTTCAAAACCAGCTCACTCAACATTTAAATTTTATTTTTCATGAAACGAAAAGCAATTTCATAGAAATTTTAAATGCCAACAATATTTTAGAGTTGGCCCGAGTTCATGATGGAAGTAATGGCTCTTGTAATGAGTCCTACAGGAATAATGAGTGTAAGGTCGGAATAACGTATTATGATTGTTAAGATTGTTCGTTTCTTTCATGTTTCAATCTATTCACTTAACTACATTATTTAATACAATACTCCATAAGTACAGAACTCAGAAAATATATTGTCCTATATCATGAAGGATAGGAACATAAGTGGATTGATTTTTAAAGGGACAAATGTAAGAATGAGGTCTTACCTCTTTCCCATCTCCACCTGTAGAAAATTCCCAGAAGTCGTCCACTGCATCATCACCAAAGAGCTGACCACCAGACAAGCCTTAGGAAAAAAAACCATAAGATTCACTTGAAGAATACCATTCAAACTAAGTTTACAATAGAAAAGGCAAGAACACATTTAACTTTTTAATGCAAAGCTCCCTACATCATGCATTGAATATTTGAGACATCATTAGGAAAAATACTTGAGACATGGTTTTACAATATTTACAACCCATGTTCTAATTAATAAAAAGGCAGTTACAATACATACATCACAATTGGAGAAGAATGTCGTAGGATTACTCGGAATTAATTTTTACAATAGAAAATAAATGGTTCTATTGGCACATTTAAGCTGATAGAATACTTGTACATAATTGCATACAATTTTCATACAAGTTTAACAATACACGAATTTAAACTCCATGCGTATTACAGGTCTTAGGAGGAAAATAAGGGTAGAAGAAATAAAGTAATGTTTGAAAACATTAATTGCAAGGTAATTTTTTTTACAGTGGATTAAATTCACTATTAATAGGAGAAATGTACACCACTATAGGAGTTCTAAAATATTTTATCAAGTAAGCTTATATACTTGAAATACTGAAAAATCATAGAAAGACATCTATTTACAAGTCAGGTGTAGGTTAACCATCTTTCCTGACACATGCTCTGCATACATATGTACACACTTTGTCTTAAATTTGAGATTTACTTGTTATATTCTTAAGGAATTCTCCAGTTTGTATCATAAAAATTAAACAATTATTTTACACACAGGAACTTCAACTAAAATTTGAATGATTTGAGGGTTGCCAGCAAAACTAGAGTGCTTAATTCGGTGAACAATGAACTATGTTTTGAATACATAAACTAATCAATTTCATCAAGTCCAGATGAAAACAAAAAACATTAAGTCTGAGTACTTTCAAAAATTTTGGTCTTGACTGCAGAATTTTCAGCTTCCAATGAAGAAGAAATCTATCTGGTTTTAATCCTGAAGAAAACAACCCTTCAAACCGGTACTTTACAGTGAAAATTCAGTTCAAGTTTTTGTGTTCAAGAAGTCGTTTTGTTAATTCATTATGACGAGTTTAACTTCTTTCTAAACAAGTGCAGACAGAGCACTATGAGTGAGTTAAATTTATCAGTAAGAGATGGGTACATTAATTGGATTTCTTTACTTCACAAAAGCGCCTTTCTTTAAGCAATGAACATCGAGCTGCTAATGGAAAAAGGAAAATCTCACTACACTGACATTAGATCCTTCCAAATTCTCAGCAATTCATGCTTACATAAATGGGAAAAACATCATTCTCATAAAGAGGGACCAAGTTGCAAAATATGGCACACAGGTTTTCAGCACAAGCTGATTGTTATAAAAATGTTGCAATCAGTCTGTCACACATGCAAGCCAACAAACATTTCCAGTGTTTACCTGAGAAATCAAACTATGGATAAACATGGCCTCCATGTTCTGAAATTCATAAGATTGTCCTCATATCATATGTCATCTTACAATCAAGAGGAAAGTTTGGAAATAAAGAAATGAAAAACCTATTTTGTAACAATAATTTAGAGAAGTGTTTGCATTTTGAGATAAAAGGAGGCAATAAAATATTTGGAGTGAACTTAATTAAAATCCTCAGGCATACAATTTTATCCTTTCCATGTACACAATGTTTTCGTAAAGCTGCCACAGATGAAAAACCTTACGAATTCAAAATCAGAAGTACATAATACTTTTTCAAGAAAATCTTTCACAAGTTAAAATATTTCAAAATAAGAACTATTTTATTTTCTAAATGAAATTATAATGCCTTTGATATTACTACATAATACAAATTTTAAAAAAATGATAAAATATGTTTCAAAAGGTCATCAACTAATTTTGAAACTAACATAAAAAGATTACAAAATAATACATAAAATAGTTGACAACATCATAGTAATAAGTATCTACTATCAAAGTAATTTTTAATTATATACACAAGCTTTTAAGTAGACGTAAAAATTTACCACTACTTAAAAGGTTGTATATGAAATTAAAAACCAAAATAAGACTGGTCTGAAAACAAACCATTTACTATGATTGTTCTTGAACTTGAAGGAAGAAATGAGATGCTACTAGAAAGGAGTAAGCAAAAGAATTTAAGCTTACCATGAGGCCCCATGGATTCTTCAGGCGATGGAGAAGACATGACATCGTAAGTCGTCATAAGAAGGTCCTGCATTCTTGGAGATTCATGTGTTGAAGAATTCAAAGAAGTTTCCGCCAAAATTTCACTCACTCTTCTGCGAATGTCATGCATCGGACTCTCTGGACTAGTCAGATGACGAGTCTCAAGTTGCTCTTCGTTTCCTACTGCTTTCTTCTTTTCAAGAATATTCAAAATGGTTTCAGTAGCACTATTCATTTCTTCATTCAACAGATCAAAAGTAAGATTAAGATTTGTCTCAGCTGCTGACTCTTTTACATCATCCTCAACATTTTCTTTAACAAATGTTTCGTCATTTATATCAGTTTTACAAAACTTCTTCAGGGCACTATCCAAATATTCACTGACAGATTGGTTTCTGGGTGGGACTTTTTGAGAGTCATTTTCATCTTCGAAGGAAAGATCAGTCTGTGAAACTTCTGTGATTCCAGAACCTTCATCAGTCTTCTTCTTCTTACCAAAATCATTACCAAGCATATCCTTCAACAGATTTCTGAAGATGTCTTCTGTGATTTTGTCCACCAAGTTGTAAGTCTTTTCATCATTTTTCTCATCATCATCGTCATCTTCAGATTTTGGTTTGATTTTTAATTGATTCTCGTCAGTTTCGGTATCCTTTACACTCTTTTCTCCTTCTTCCTCACCAACGACAGAGAAAACCTCATCAGTATTCTCTTGAACACCTGTAGTGTCTCTCTCCGATGTTGCTTCTACAAGCTCCTCCTCCTCATTCTGTTTAGAGAACTGATCCATTTCTTGGAGACTCTTGCTCCCTCTCTCACTAATGAACACCTTAATTATATCTGTAGGTGTTGCCTGACTTTCTGATGCATCTCCTGAAGATAATGTCAGGTGCTCTTCCTCATCTACTCTCTCCAGTATTTCCTCTCTAATTTCTTCCTCCACCACACTCACCAACGACGACAGGTCCACAGACTTCTCTTCTTTCTGGTCTACATTGTCTTCCAGTTTCTCTACTGATAGTAATTTTGATACCTGACTGTCAAGTTTATCGCTTTTCCTTTCAAGGACATCTATCACAGCAGCAGTTTCATCAAAAGTAAAAGAATAATCATCAGCTCTCTCTGATTTTCCTGATGCCGGACTTGTACCATCTTCTGGAAGCATTGCATCTTCAATATCAATTCCCTCAAGTCCCTTAGGACTCAACTTAAAAGTTAACCCCTCTGAATTTGTATCCTCCTGAATTTTCTCGCTAATTTCACTAACTACTTCCTCTGCAGTTGGTGCAGGCTTTTCGTCGATCACTGTAACGGAGGATTTTTCATCGCTGCTATCAGTAGAAGATTTTTCATCACTAACTCCACCAAGGGCCTTTTCATCTTGCATAAATTCTGGAACCTCGGATTTACTATCATCATTCTGAACAGTTAACAGAGCGTCAGATATGAGGATGATGGGTTTCTCTATGGATTTTGAGGTTGTATCAGCTAAAGTGACCCTCACAATATCTTTCATATTGTCCTCACTCTCTTGGAGGATATTGGTGCCAGAATTTCTAACCGTCGGCTCCAATGGAACAGATCTTTGACTCGTTTCAACGTGAGATTCTAGCGCTTGAGCTAAACTTTCTCTCTCAGAAGATACAGATATGGCGGTGCTAACACCGGTATCCGAAACAAAAGATGAGAATGAAGATTCATCTGCTCCACCATCTTCCGCGACAGATGCTTCATCAGGCAGAGAGACATCACCGTGAGACTTCACACTTCCGTCAATGGAGCCTCCTTCCGTGGAAATATTTTCCGAGATTGTATTTGAAACCTGAGATGCTTTAGATATGTCTTCTGAAATTTCAGAAGGCAGTTTCTCTCCAATTGAAGGAGTTGTTTCTTTCACAGCCTTTACTTTAGAGTCATCAATAGCTACTTCGTGCACAAGATCTGCAGGAAGGGAGAGCCTGTCTCGGGTTCGTGATGCATTGCAAGGCTGCTTGATTTTGGGTTTAGAAAAGGATGTTGAACCTACAGAAGAAGCATCCAATTCCTTCTGTATTTCTTCACGAGTCTTTTGAATGTAATCATCATATGCCTGTAAAAAAAATTAAGAATTCTATAGATTTTAAAAAATAGTACACACACATAAATGAAAACTACAGAGCTATTTTACAGTATTTTGTTCATTTACATGGCTGATAGAGAAGAAAAAGGAACATTTTTTAATTGAAGTACCATGGATTAATTGATCAACAGTAAGTATCAAACTGCTTCAAAAATGCTTTAAATACAGTACAACTGTTACAACCTAGTTTTGCAGATTTTCTCTTAAATCTTGAAAACTCATATTTTCTTTCATAAATTAAACAGAACAAAGCAAATAAATCAGATTCAATCGATAATAACACAGATTATGCAGATTGGAAAAATGAACAAAATAATACTAAATGAGCAATTCCAGATTTTAATTTAAAAACAACAACAACAACATATTTATGTTCTCTTTGATTTTAAAAGTTATATGAATATTACTGTAATCCATAAATCACTCAATAAACTAATTTATCAATCATTTTACAATGTACAATCCACAAAATAAAGTTGTGTGTGTGTGGGGTCAATTGTTAGTTTCTTAAGAGTGCCCAATATTTGCAAATGAGTCATAAGTATTCATTATTCAAGTATTATTCAAGTATTCATTTATTTCCCAAAAAGCAATACAATTGCAGCTACAAAGTGCATTGCCTCCCACAGAGATGATCATAGCCATCTNATGATTAAATCAGTTAAAAGTAAGAATATGAACACTACAAAACTATTATACAAATAACACAATTAAAAGCTTACAAATAGCAAAAATAAGTTTTAAAAGTACAAGGTATTCTTCCAAATTTTGAAATTTGAATAGTTTATGTAATTTTAAAAAGTCTTTTCTGAACTCTTGCTACATGTTCACAAAAACTGATCTTTTTTCACACTTTCTGAGAATTTTCATCTTTATGGCAAGACTAGGATATACACTACTTGAAATAATAGGACAATAATGAGATAGAGAAAATAGATGGGTACATTTTATGAAGGACAAGATAAACAAAATTACCTGTATCTGCTTCAACAGCGATTGCTCCTTTGCTCTCAAACGTTCGCGGTGAGTACGCTTGTGTTCACGACGCAATTTGTCTGCTTCTAGTTTTCTTCGGCGAAGTTGCTCCAAAAGAGCAGACACTCTGCCTTCCAAGTCGCTTTGTTCAGAAGGAGTTTCTACAACAGCACAATGATGCAAATTTCTATTTATAATGGAACAGGTAATGCTGTGACAATGAAACTAAAAAAAACTCATTACAAATAAAGAATTTAGCTTTTTTTTAGTCACACAAAAGGAAATCGGTATCATTCTCAAAGAGCTGGAAGTTGTTTTGAGAAAATTTACATCTTTAATGCACTCAATATAGTAAATATATAATGTAAGGCTGCTCAGTATTAACACACAACAGAAATAATTCCTGATATTCTCACAGATTTTTATGTAGCCAAGACTTCATAAAATAAATTAAATGATTCTTACATATAGAAATAGAACTTTCAATCAAAAGTAAATTAAATATTTGTGAAGTTGTAGGTTATAATAAGTATTCAATTCAATTTATTATAGAGATTATCCAGTACAATCAAGAAAATTTGTCTCTACTGAGCAAAACTACTCATTAATACACCTCTTTCAATATACTTAGACTAGCTTCTCAGCCAAATATGAATTCCAATAAAGAATCTTTGCAATGGTCAAGGCTACAACAATTATATCATCTGGTTAATTTAAATAACAAATAGATAAAATTAAAAATATAACAGCACATCAATTAGAATTATTTATTAGTAACACACAGTATGTCAACAAAGCAGTTGTAAGTAATTCAAATGATTGAAATACTACTTCGTTGATCATCATTGCTGAAAATTTTACGGTTTAAATATGATTTTTGTTAAATTAGACGTAAATTACTCCAGGAATCCACAGTGGAGTCACAACAACAAAAAATTATTGTAATAACTCGTCGGCCACACACTCCTCTTACTTTTTTAAACACAAACTAGTTTCAGAAGCTGTTGCTACCCTCCTCAGCTGCTGCTTTCAGCCAATGAATTATTAGAATAATTTTTTGTAAAATAAATTTAACTAAGCTTAACTCATCTCAAGTTAAGAGTATGTTTTGGAGCATTTTTTCTCAAATATTATTCATATTTGCTATGTATTTTATTAGGGACAATCCTGTTTTTTGAAATAATAAACAAATAATTCATAGAAATCTCTTACATTGCGGTGAACCTCACTGCCAGGTAACAGACCAATTATGTCATGTTGAATGAAAATGGGAGATGGGACTGAGATTCGAACTCGGGTCCCATCTCCCAGTTTCATTCAACATAATTAATCTGTTGCCTGGCAGTTAGGTTCACTGTAATTTATGAGATTTCTATGTGTTTGTGAACCAGAATTGGTTAACTACTGACCCTAATCAAAGTACTTCCTATGGGAGTCGCCTCATATGAGGAGTGTAGTCTCTATGAGACCACCTCAGAAGTCTTTGGGTCTCGCAAGTTAATGGCAGACTGGACCGGGAGGCAAATGGGATGGCGCAGTTGGTAAGCGCATGGGCGTGTTTAACTCAAGTTCCCGAGTTCGAATCTTGGTCCTGTCTCCCAATTTCATTCAACATAACATAATTAAAATAAATAATTTCCTGAGAGAGATCGTTTTCAGGTGAGAGAACACTCACCTGTCTGTGAATATATAACAGATTCATCCGACCCACTCGAGTACCTCCTCTTGTGCGTCCCCGACGGAGGCAGAGGAGGGAGTGGGGAGATGGAGCGAAGCAGAGACTCAGCGGAATGTCGCCGCGCTTGAGGGCCTCCTGGCTTCATCTGAGCTCTCTTGCCGTTGGTGCTGCCTCCACTGGCCACTGCAGATACTTCCTCCACTATCTCTTCAGAGCTTCCAGAGACAAGTGTTTGCGCTTGGCTGTTCACATCTAGAATGTTTTCTGAAGGTGGTTTGCTATCTTGACTCGATGAATCACTACAATCAACACACATCCATCATTAGTTGATATTTATAAAGTTAAAAATATAAACAAAGAAAATATGAAAATCTATTAATAAAAAAATTAAGGAATACATTTGTCATCAAGTCATTATATAATTGCTGTCAATAGATGACTCAGATTCATTGTTACTTGATACAGTCTCTGAACACTTTAAAAATTTGGTATCAAATACATACCGAAAGCAAATTAAAAAGTAGAAAATTAAGAACAGTAAATAGCACAATATATGCGCAAGTAAGTGATACAATATTGTGTGTCGTATACCAATTGTGAGTGTAATAGAAAAGATGAATAATTTTTCTTGGACAAAAGTTTGAACACCTCTCTTATCTGTTGTATGTGGCCACAGCTCTTTCTTGCTTTTACCATCAACCCAACAATTCCTGTTTTTCAGCATGCTTTTTTGTTTTGTTTTTGCTTTTCATTAATTGTTTAAGAACATAAATATAAATAAATAAATAGAAGTACTTCTAGGGCCCATTGAATTTTCGCTTGACTGAACAGCCCACATTCACGCTCCAAGAACATTGTAAATAAAGGGTAAAGAGTAATTATTCAGCATTCCAGATACACTACCAATAAATGAAAAACAATTTGTATAATAATAGTAACAATATTAAGATTTTGATTTGATTAAATGAAAACCATCTACAGAGCTTGTTAACAAGAGCTACAACTGATGAGCCCAGAAGAAAACAAGACTAACTGAAACACTGGGAAGTTAGCATTTTCATTTAATTACACCTGAAATTTTCTCTACAAATATGTATATCATGAACAGATAACATTAAAACTGATAGAGCTGTCTGCAAGTGACAGTCAACATTGGGATTCAAATCACAAGAAGAATTCCTATGTAAAATAGATTAGAAAATTACCTTGCTCTTGTCTGGACTTCTTCAGGAATACAACTGTCACTCTGATGTGGAGACACCACAGATATCTCTTCATTGACAGTAGCTGAAGCTGTTGATACAGGAGCTTCAATGGCTGATGCCTTCTCAAGAACAACCACAGGAGATGTGCCACGATCTAAATATTATCAAAAAAAGAAAAAAAAGACTATTATCGAATTATATAACAGGTAGAATTACATAACAGCCAGAAAGACAATGTTGTGCATGTGAATGCTACCACTCAAATTAACTGGATGCAATTTTTGTCAATGACACAAGGAAATTGGTGTGAAATTGGAAGGCCAAGGTTCAACAAATTTATTAGTGAACCCAATCAAATTTATATCATTAGAATAATTGGTTATTAAAAACCTTTTGCTCACATGTAGGCTGTACAATGTACAAACTCCAAATTGTATTCTTTTACATTTTAAGGATATTAATCAAATAAAAATTAATATTGAAGGGATTTAATACAGAATCAATAATTTTGGCTGATTAATTCTAGATAGCTTCGCTAGGTCTTTAATAATTCTTGTCGTACTCAATACTTAAATATTTCATTTTAAGAGATAATGAAATAAACACATGATGATAAAAATTAAAATACTCTCCCCTTACAAATACTACACAGACACTGAAAATTTGTCCAAAACTTAATTGTTGTCTGTTCAATGTTGATTTTAAATGCTTGTTAAGATTCACCATGTAACTAAGTATGGTAAATTTAAATTATTGAAATAATTATTTGACCATACACTTAACTTACTTTTTTAAACACCTAATAGCTGATGCTTCCATCCTCAGCTACTGGTGACTTCATATGAAACGGTTCTCTAATGGTAGGCTGGTGGATGAATTTTGAAATCAAATTATTTTCGAATGGAACTTAGAAATTTAACAAAATCTATTTAAAGTCGTTTCTAAACCAATAGTTCAAAATACCCACCAGTGTCAATCAATCAATCAATCAATCAATCAATCAATCAATCAATCAATCAATCAATCAATCAATCAATCAATCAATCAATCAATCAATCATCAACCGATCCCAAAAATGTGCCGCTACTGCTGACTATTCAATTGCTCCAAATTTTAAGTGTTGAAAAATTTCCTTTTGAAGCAGAAGCTGAGGTTGGAAGCAACAGTTTCTGAAGCTAGTTTGTGTTTAAAAAAGTAGGAAGAGAGTGTGGCCGACAAATTATTACAATAATTTATTATAGTGACACACCATTATGAATTCCCGAAGTAATTTATTTAATTTGATAAGTTTGTTTAATGTATACCTGATGAAGACTCAATTGAGAGTTGAAACACATGAACATTAATAAAAACCTAATTTTCTCGACTATTTATGGTCTCAAAGAACGTTATAAAATTCAGAAAATTTTCTTCAGGACCAAAAACTGCATGCGAGAAAGTGAGGATTATTTTCTGAGGCATACCTTGCAATAAATTGTGGGCGACTTGAGTGGCAGATGAACTAGTTTGTGCACCATTGTCCTGTTTGCTCCGTAACTGAAGAAACTCTTCAAGGGAATTGGCCAAGAGTGATTTCTGGTGTTCAGTCAGTCGTCTAGAAAAATAAAAACAATTGTTTAAGTTTTAAAAGTTCCTTTCTTTTGTACCTCTAGTTTAATAACTTAACAGCCTGTTGTTACAAATAAAAAAACGCATGGTGAGAGAAATCAGTCACTTCTAAATGATATGGGTCAGTTCGGTTTCCACTTCAATGAAGCGTCAAAACCACTGAAATATACAAACTACTGGAAGCATAACTGTAGTTTGGCCACTCGATCCACCAATGCCTCACTTCCCCCACTCCTTCATAGGGCTCAACGTGCCACACTGGGATGAAACCCTGTTGTATCCAAGCACACAGATCCAGTAATATGATGTAAAGGGTTGTAAATAGTTATTTATTAAGTTAAATGGTCTTGAGGAATATCAATCTCAAATGGGAATAATAAATTAAACAAAAGAAATTAAATAAATGACTATATTCAACCGGTCACAAACCACTACACATTATCAAACCAAATAAGTTTGTTTAGTTTTTGGCATAGATCAAGAATTATTACGTAAAGCTTTTAAGGCTTTTTATTTCTTTCATGAAGCAGCATAGTTTCCTTTTTTCCACGAGAAAAACAAATGGCCTTAAAAATATACTGCCAATTAATTTAATTACTCTCAGATCATGACTTACATAACAAAATTTATTTCATGAGACATTATTTCTTAGGACACTGCCTTGAAATTGTCTACAGGTTAATAAAATACAGTCATTTGTGTTAAAGTTAGGCCTATTTTGTATAATATTTGAAGAGCTTATAATAAAATTTTACTAATTTAAAAACTCCAGGGAAAAAAATCAAGTTTTCCTCTAGAAATAAAAGATGCAAATTCAGAATAAATGGGCAAATCTACAGATATTCAATTTTTCTGCAAAACTACACTACATTCCTCACATTTTAATATTTCAATTATTTTCTTCACAATAAATCAACTAATATAATACAAAACATTATATTTGAAGTATACAAGTCCCATTTTACAACACAATTTGCACATTTCATTCAACAATTCATCATCATCCTGTTTTCTGACAGGTATTTGAAAGCTCATAACTGAATCTTATAATGTTCATCAAACTAAACAATTGTCTTTGGAAGGTTTCCCTCCATTCCTAAACATTAGTTTCCTAAGAGTGTGTCTGAACAGATCAACATTCGGATTGTTATTATTATGACCATCTCTGGATCTCATGCATGAAAAAAAGTAACTCTAAGTGGTCCTGGGAAAATGTGTACATTAATATATACTTAAAATCTAAATCATGAAGTAATCTCGTTATTTAATACCTTAAGGGAATTAATGTTTTTCAAAATTCCTAATACAAAGGTTTTTCTAGCATGACTTAAAATATTTATTCCATCAATCTGTAGTTCACTTAAATAATTAAAAGTTTTATTCAACACCTCTTCAACCTACTGCTAATTACTTTTTTTATAAGTTCTTTAAAATGTTTTCTAAAGAAAACTAAATCTAAACAGTAATCTAAAGAAAGAACAAATACAGAATATAATGGGAAAAGTTTGCAACAATAGCGTTTTAGTTCTCACATACTGCCCTATGTTGGAGTGGGGCTAACGCCTGATGCCGAGGACCGAAAATCTGCCTTTCACCAACACTGGCTTACTCGTCCAGTAGTAACTAGAGATCTATGGTCAAAACCCACCGACATCAATTTTTGATCCTTGTTCATTGTGTTTACGTTACGAACACAGCTTGTTTTCACCCATGAAACTTTGAATTAACAGTTTTCCCATCGTAAACTCCAAATATAGATCCCCCTCTAATTTTTGGGCGATTTTTGGAGAAAAAAAGAGAGGACTATATTCAGGTAAATATGGTACTAAGCATTGAAATATTTATAAACAATAAATTTAACAAATAAAAAAATAAATTAATACATCACAAAATAGTGCAGTTTTGAAATAAGATTGTTTAACTTTTTTAAGGGTACATATCACTGCTTTTTTGACAATAAATTTATTTATTTATCAAATTAAACAAATAATCAAAGACTTATGATCTTTAACAATCAAACAATATATTTTGTAGTAAAATTATTTTATTTATGTCATAGTAAAATTATGATACCTATAAAGGTAAAGCAGCATATTGTCCTCCAAGTGGTCACTTGCAGATTTTATTCAATTATATTGGCAAATAACTATATTACACAGATGAAGATCAATTGTGTACATAACAATTTTAATTCAACAACTAGAGAGAGTAAGTCCCTTCATGTAATGATCCATAAGGGTAGAAACTTTAAAAATGTTAAAGTATACCTTTTTTACCATAAATAAACATTTATATGTCCATAAAGAAGTTAAGTTACTGTTATTGTCAATTTCCAAAGCGAACTTCGATAATTCTTACTTTAGGATTAAGGAAAATATGAGGATCATCCTGTATTTCTCCTTACTATGCAAATGGTACTACCCACATAGAGGAACCAAATTTTGAACATTACTTAAAGCAGTAAGAATTCCATTTACTAATATCTAAAAAGGAAAATAAATCGAAGATAAATAAGAAAAATATTCCAAAGCAGCTGTCGAAATGTTGTGAGCTTTAATAAAAACTATTCTGCTTTAAAGGCCACACTAAATATTCAAATTGTATGATAGTAGATGATAAAATTTTCATTGAGTATCTAATAAGTGGTCATCTTTCATTTTTCTAAAAATGTATTTTAATACAATAGTTCTGTTATGCCAGATGTAAAAATTCAAATGAGCTACCTAGGAATACAGGCCTCTACTCCAGCTACCAAGAAAGTTAAAATTTTACTTTGAAGTTAAATCAATCCTTCAATTATTGTTTAGAAACCTAGATTATTTTCAAACAAGGAGTAGCAGGATTTCCGGGTCAAAAGATTTGAAAGTCGCACCCCCAGAAAGAATGAAAGATGCAGTAACCTTTTACTTGTGTCCAGTGTCTTGAGATAAGAGAGTATCTTATCCTCCAGAGACTGTGTGTGAGCAGTTGATTTGACAGAAGACGTTGACACAGATGAAGCATGTGAGGTGTGAGAAGCCACTTCTACTCCGCTTGCAGTCACAGGGGCACTGCTACGAGCAGAGGCAGATACTTTCGAAGGAGGAACTTCTGTGGACACTGAGGTTGCATTGCTCGAAGACTTCGCAACGAGGGAGCTATGTCGAGATGGAGTCTCTGCACCTTCTCTACGTCGGGGACTTCCATGCTGCAAATGAAAATATAATTGTTAAAACTGTTAAAATACTACTTTATGTTGATGCTAATATTAAATTACCTTCATATATATCTTGGAGTCTACTGTTTATCACTATAAGTCTCTTAGAGATACCAATTGTTTAAGAACTACTAAAACGAGATATAAATCTATCCCTCTACCCTCATATAGCAAAGATGTTGGCAAAAGAAGTCATATCTTTACTGCAAGAATATTTTTAAATAGTCTCCCTAACAATCTTAAAAAAATTTATAATTTTAATTACAAACAAAAATTGAGCAATTTATTAGAACCTCTGACATATCATAGATTTTAAGTGTACAGAATTGAAATAATAACTTGTATATTTCTACATGTTGTTCATTACAAATAATGAATTTGGATTGAACGACAGAATACACACAATATAGTGTCTGTGTCTATTTTATTTATTTCTGGTTTTAGTTTTAGCTTATAGTTTTCCGGGCAGCATACAGGTCTGTAATTGTGCACCTACGCAGGATACCCATTGCATATGTAACTACTCGTACCTGGTTGATTCAGTAAACAAACTTAAAATAAGTAGGAAACAATCAACTACAGAAATGTTACTGAACTGAAGATTCCATCCGTTATGATTTTATAGAACAGAAATATTTAGTCAAGATAGAAGAGTGTTAAAATATTACTTAATACACTATGCTTCAGAGTATTTCCTAATTTTTATTTAAATAATAATGTAAATGCCCGTAAGTATTATTTACATACATGAAAGACAAAATATGAATATCTGTTATTACACTTAACAACCCAGAGATGAGTACAAAATTACTCCCAATGTCTATTAATGATCACACGTATGCATAACTTTCACGGTTCACCGATGAATGAATTGTGACATAAATTGACTGACTATCCATAACTGAGAACCTCTAACAGAAAATTGTGATTAATAACACGTCTAAAAGAACAAAATAATATAAAATAAAATTTGTGTCACAGTACAGAAAAGTTCAAGAAATTTTAAGGGAAATGATTTATTTGTATAAAATCCTTATCTTCAAACTTTTCCGTAATAATGATGATCTGTATTCGTTTGGTTGGTTAATGATATGCAAAGTGACAGCAACTTGCGGCCAAGCCATATTTTCTTATCCCATGTTACTCTGCACACAGGTACAATTGTTCCAACGAATCAGCTACTGCTAATGATAGTCACAGATAAAACTTTCTATAAAAACCAAAATTTTACATTTATTTAAGATCATTTGAAATTTGCTCAGAATAAACAAAACATAATACCAAGCACAACAAAATCATATTTTTCAGAAGAAGTACACTATACTGATGAAATGTCGCACAGCTGATCAATATTCTTTCAACTGGATGCACATAAATCATAACATAGACTTTCAGTATCATTGTTCACTATTTTTTAAGCAAATTTATAATATTCTTCAATAAACAATAAATTCATGGAAAGTGCACTCCAACAAGGAATAAGACAATAAAGGGTATTGCTTACATCTCACCAATTAACTAACTAAAATATACAGATAATAAGTGCATTCATTTAACCTTATCACTTGATAACTTTATAGAAAATTCGTTACCAAACAAAATTTTTCTTATAAAGAATTGAAGTAAGATAAAATATTATTTTTATCATCTACTTTTGTATCGATTTCTTAGAAATATTACGCATCACATTTGTATTAAATTTTTCAGAGCTGTAGAGCTTGTTAAATAAAAAAAATTAAATAAAATCAATGAATAAGTTAAGTTAGTAATAAAAGGACAGTCGCACTCACTCCGCTTCGAGGAGTGGCAGGAGGCACAACAGCACTCACTGACGAGTGCCTGGCCATCTGCAGGTGCAGAAGACGAGCTTGTGTCTGTGCCAGAGCCTTGCGCCTCTCCTCCAGAGCTTGAGCATGAGTTTTGCGCTGCCGGCGCAGATCCTCTCTGTCACTCTGCAAGCGCAGAATCAGAGCTCTCTGTTTCTTCTTGATGGCAGGAACTCCGTGTTCTTTGCCTCGGGCTCGTAGTTCCCTGAAGAAAGTGGAGAACAAAAGGCTCACTTTAACATCTCCACATTCAACATTCCTGTCTTACACAACATTTACCACTGTTTCAACATCCTTTCAAAATCCTGCACGCACAACTAATTAGTAACATTATGGTTATCTCTTCATTCTCCACAATTTACACCAAATCATGTCCCATAACATATTAAAAATATTTTATTTTCATCTCTAACATATATATCCATTATGACTTCTTTATTAGATAGAAATGACTATGTAGATATCAACAATGGCTTCTTAAGACAAAGAATAATTCCTTCTGAATGGGGACTTAATCAGTCTATTGAATCATGAATTTGCATTTCTGGTTATGACAGAGACAGTTATATTTATAATTTATAGTTTATAATTTATTTGGTGCATATTAATTTGATTTTTTTTTGTGGGGCTTTAAGGGCTCGTCAACAACATATTAATTTGATGAATTGTTTCAATTCATTTTTAAATCCAGAAAACATTTATTTTATCAATACCACTAAATTATATATAAAATTCAAGTTACATGATGAATTTAAAATACAAACGATCGCAACTGTTATTAATTATGACATAACTATTTCAGCAGTAAGAAATAAAACTAATAGTTACCGGGGAAAAAAAAAGAAGAAGAATGAAATCAGTGAAACTATCTGAATCTGCGTGTACAGATGAACAATCATTCAAGTATACCAAACGAAAATAATACCAACCTAAAACCTCTGTCGCAGAATAACAACATACCCACCAAAAATTTCACAAAGTTATTCACTAATTTTTTGTATTATTCGTGTCCATTTCTCAAATGAATGTGTTATTAAAAATATTATAAACTGTAAGATGAACTATAAAAATATTTATTGTGATAGTTTTTCAGCTCTCAACATTTCAACCTCTGGTTGAGGCCCCTGTCAGGCATAACAAATGTTAAACATAGCAACATAAAAACAGAATATGAAATAATATTGTTTCCCATATTCAAACCCCGTGTTGTTAAATCTTAGCGAGCTGGCAATTATCAGAATAAATATTGTGTAGCACATATGAGGTTGCACAACATATTTAACAATATTGACTGAAAAACTTTTTATAAACATCTTTTTATAAACTAATATCAGTAAATGAAAAGAACCAAAGTAAGACAAGATTTCTTGAGTTTAAGATTTCAGCAGAAACTAAGAATACCAACCTTTTCCTAGCTTCGAGTAATGCCATGGAAGCACGGGCACGATCCAGAAGACTTCTCTCCTTCATGTTAAGTACGGTGGCCTGCTCCTCTGCACGCAATTCTTCGTGTCTTAGCATCTGCTCATACTGCACAAAAACATTAAATTAGAAGAGAAGGTAGTATGAACAAACACTTGTCTCCACTTCTTAAAAACAAAGGCAAGAAAGCCATGAGCCTCTGACCTATCTGGAATGGACACGACTGGAACAGGGTGGCTAATGATTCTTGATCTCAAAATTCCCCGACTTTCCCAGACCAATGGATAAATTTTCCCTGACTATTATTGCATAACATTAACATGTATGCACAACATTAAAATTTCTTTAACTATTGAGAAACTAACATTCTAGCAGGTGAAATCTTATAAAAATAAAGTAATTTCATAAAAGGAAATTATCAATAATTCATATATCTTTCTTAAAGAGTAAAGTGTTGTCACTAAAAAATTTAAAAATAAGCACAATAATCAGGAACATAAATTCAACCAAGCTTTGTATTAGAGTGACTAAAGACTAATTATTAGAGTGACTAAAGACTAATTTCAGCAGCATTTAGCTCTGCCATCATTTTTTTATTGTAGTATTTGTAAACGGGAAAAGTAGCATGCTATTGAAGCTTATCTACACAGAGCGATAGGAAGTAGGATGTGGATAGAAGGGGCTATTGTTAGGTGGGCCGGTTAGCTGAGTTTACCAACAACTTTGCTCTTGTGGAAGTGTTAGTAGGAGTAGTAGAGTAGAAAGAGTAAGAGTTACTGATACAAGAGTAGTATGACATGGATAGAAGGAATAGGCTTCACTTTTCAGTAGACACAGCTATATAAATTGGGACATTAATATGAAAAGCTGCAAATTTTTCTGGCCCTGCCAGGAATTGAACCCAGGATGAGCAAGAATGCTAACACCTTAACCACCGGGGGAAGGGGGGGGGGGAGCCATTATTGAAATAATGTTGAAGCAGTTTGAGAACGAATAAGTGGTTGTAGGCTGAATGGGTGAACCTAAGCGAGCTTAAGCCAGTGCAGCAGACATATGGCAATGCTATGCTTTCGTCCCGTCTCATAACCACCATCTAATTTTTATTCTTTCGTTACGCCGAGTACAATAATACACATATAACATTCTTTCAAAACATCAAGGTCATCTAAGTCATGATGCAATTGTGACATTTGTGGTCAATGAAGCGTATTTGCTAAAAGGAGGAAATAAGGGGTTACTAGTGGAGTCGCCATCCACTGTTCTATGCTCAAAGAACCCTCTCAAGTAGAGTTGCCATCAACAAAATCTCATATCTAGGACATGGAGACTGAAAACCCCGGACAGTGGAGCTAAAACACAGATGTTACTATGAAAAATGATATCATCCCTTCCTAGCAATACATTAAGATTAACTTGTTATTACGTGCCATTAAGAATAATAAAATTTAAAAAAACCTTTCACAGTAAGAAACAGTGGCTTTTAAACAGATTCAATAGATACTTCTCTGTATAGGAAAGAAAATCAAAATCAAAAACTAAGTTCTTTTCCAAAATTCTAATTTTATTTTTCACAGGAAAAACTACAAAGAACTACAAAGTGTTAAGACTGTGTTATCTTGAGCATGTTGAACACCCTTGAAACTAGGACAAATATGGGGAAACCCGGGCGGATGGCAACCCTACTCACTAGTAATACTTATTCTATCATGTCTAAAGGGATCTAATGACCTTGTTGTTGACGAGCCCTTAAAGCCCCACATAAAAAAAAAAATCTATCATGTCTAGAAGTGGGTCAACTGGAACTGCACAGTAATCGCTTCGTTCAAACTGTATAGTGTTGCAACAAAAGTTACCATTCCAACCTCAAACTAGCTCCACTTGGAACTGTCTCGCTGTCACTTCGTTTCACTGGCACTAACAAGAGATTAGTTATTAGATACTATTAGTCAGGCAGCACTTGCGCCTTTCAATGAAAAAACTCACAAATGGGATAACGGGTTGAGTAAGTTGCCTTAAATCTAGTCAAAGAAACGAATTTGTGGTGTTTTTTTACAATTCAATGATTGTTGGTATCGCTTTAAATTTTTCTCCCTGGACAGTGAGCAAATTTCCTGACTTCTACAGAAACAGAAGACTTTTCCCGGTTTTCCTGTTTAACTTGCCACCCTGTGTAAAAGGTAGGTTATTTTCCCTCAACAAAGTAAAACTTTAATTTTGTGAGAATGAATTGATTTACTAAGACATGTATGATGAATTAAGATGATGATTTTGTTTTTGGCCCTTACAACCTCCTCCATTTACATGTCTCAATGATGTAATACTATCTAAAGTTTTACATGAAATGAAGCTATATTTAAGGACCCATTTGAAAGAGTCATTTTAATTTTCAATAAACTTCCAGGACATATCAAAGAAGCAAACCAAGATGTTTTTAAAAAAGTACTTAAAAATTATCTCAGTAACTCTAATTTAATTTAATAAAATTAACCCTAATAAAGTGTCCTTATAAGTTGCAGGAGCTACCACGAATGCTCTATGAATCCTTTGGCATCATTGGTTTCCTCACAAGTGCATGTAATTTTTTTTTTTTGTGGGGTTTTAGGGCTCGTCAACAGCGAGGTCATTAGAGCCCTTAAAACTTGTACAGGTAGGGAAAATGCACTTACGCACTAGGGAGAGCTAACATGACTCTCCCCGCGTGTGGGACTCGCCGAAAGACCACTAAAAACCCTCCTGCATTACAACTCAAAACACAAATTCCAACATATCGCAAAACTTTCCTAAAAAACATTTAAAAAAAAAAGAAGAAGAGGAAAGAGGAAAATGAAAGATACCCTAGCCCTAATAGCGTCGGGATCGAAAAGAACAAGAGGTGACCAAGGGAGGTCAGAAAAGAGAAAGGAAGGAGCATGGCACAAGTAAGTGGGAGCAATGCCAGACTCAGCTCGGGGCCCCGTGTTCGCCAAACACGTACTTACTAGATGTAAGTCCCCTGGGGGGTGCATGTAATTAATATGATACAATTTGTTCATGCAAATATTGCATAATAATACATAATATGCATATTTGGTATTGTTGGTGTAAATTCTATTTATAAGTGTTGTATGAATATGTATCTGTAAATATTTTGTAATGTATGTGCTTTATAGGCATGTGTGTAAATTCTATTTCTAATTGCTATATAGATTTGTCTATTTGTAATTAGTCTGTAAGTCTGTAGATATCATGCACAGGCCTAGTTGTTTGTTCCACCATTCGAATTAGTATTGTAACTTTGGAATAGCCTAATCTTTAATTATCTATATACTGTTTAAATTGTGATCTGTTTTTTGTAATTTGTAAGTATAGACTTTCGTGACAAATGCTCAACACCTTACAATCTATAAGGTCAATGAGCAAATAAACATTATCATCATTATGTAATGGCGTTTCGATACGTACCATGAAGTAAGTAGTAGCAAGAATGGGTTCTGTCTGCAGGAGCTGCTCCGTCTGCTGGAAGTTGAGAGCAGGAGGCGCAGGAGGAACCGACAGAAGGGGTGGAGTTTCCATGGTGGGGGGCAGCATCTCCGGGATCAGTTTATGTGATCCCAAGGAGTTGGAAAACTCTGTAAACAAGATATTGAGATAAAGTTAAGCAACACTTGCCAGATAATTTGATTTTGATGGAATTCACTTAATAGAGTGTTTTGGGGAAAACTAAAGGAACAGTTTAAAGCAAGAATAAATTCTTATGTTTTGAAATGTAAGTGAAGAATTGTAATTATTTAGAAGAGATGTGCTCTTCTTGTTCAAAAAATGTAAAATCAGCATAGATTTCGTAATTAATTTGTAATAATGTTGGGGAAATAAATTTTTGCATAAATGAATATTATATTAAATATCAAGGAAATGCTACATTAACAATATATTTAAATGTATATGGAAAAAATGTGATATTAATTTAGAAATGAAATAAGTCAACACTATATATTTTGCATTAAATTGTATTTTATATCATATATAGTATGTAAGAAAAAATGTAAATATTTACTATAATTTATTTTTTAATCACAAATCTTTAACTTGCATTATAGTATATGTTAGATGCCTATAGTGTATGTTAGATCCCACCCTAGTCAGTCTTCCCTTATTTCCCTTGAATCTGAGTGTTAAGTCAAGTCCAGGGAAAAATATTAAATATTATTATAACTGTCAATATTTATATTTTCATTATAATAATTTTATTTTTTTATTGTAATATCTTGATTAATTATATTAGTAACTGGTTAAATAACTTTGATTTGCTAATGTAATTTTGGCGAATGTTATAATTTTATTTATTATTGTAATTTTAATTATTATTGTCAATCTTACTTGTTATTCTTTTGTTGTAATCATATGCATATGGTTTGACAGAAAAACAGACCAGATGGTCTGAGTCAAACTGAATAAATATTCTAACTGAATAAACACACACACACACAAATTGTAAAAGGAATACTGATGGTTTTTGCTTTTTACAAAGAAAAAAAACTGCAACAGGCTTATACTGAAATGTTCCTTTGTTTCAATTTGCCTTTATTTTCATTTGTTGTAATGTTTTTAAATGTGTAATAAAAGTATTTTTTATTCTTTGTCAAAAGATAAGGAAGGAGCACTCAAAATGTTCTAAATAAGCATGCTACAGGGACACATCATAGTGAATTTTCATACTCTCCTATTGTAAGTTAATATTACATTCTCCTCCAATTACCACCAAAATTAATTTAGGCATACCGAACACAGAGTTATGAGCTACAGTGAAATTGTGCTCTTTACCAACCTACAATTTTGTTGAATCTCAAGTCAAGCCTTAAAATGTTCTCATTACATGTATAACCATTTAAAAAAACCCTAGAACATCATAGTCTAGATCCGATTACTTTTTTCATCCCCATAATACTTTAGAAAATAATCTGTGAGAAAATCTCAACAATCATGGTGCCAGTAAAATTGTAAAAATTCATAAAAATTCAAAATTTGGTTTCAATTTGTAAGAGAATGTTTTTGTTAGGCAACATTGGCTATGTGAAAATGCTGACAAGCAGGGAATCAAACAAAGGATCTTACACTCTGAAAGAAGGGGCAGTAACTACAACTACCACCTATTCATATTCCACAGCTGAAAACTACTTCCCCTATTGATTGCAATAAATTTTCCACCAAGGTCAGCAGTTTCATTAATTCATTAGTTTAAAATAATGATATATCAGACACATATTCTACAACAGGTTTACCTCAGTTTTGTTGACTTTTGTTATTGTAAATTTCAGTTTTAGTTGATTTTTTCCCAAAAAATTAGTCTTGGTTTTTATTAGTTGCCTTACCTTTCCTTGGCTAGCCCACAAGATCGAGCAGCTAATTTTGCAAAAGTTATGCTTGAAACTCAATAAATTATTACATCTTGCCATGGGTCTACTGAAGATGGTCTGTCTCNTTACATCTTGCCATGGGTCTACTGAAGATGGTTGAAGTTCCAAAAGATCAAGAAGGAAACTGACCTCAGATAGTGTCTTCTTACCTAAGTTTCATATGGAAATAATTGCATGGTTCTCCACAGTTTTGGATTTCACTGATTGTTATGAGACTGATTATCAACAAAAACTGAGGTTTTACTGTACTTAAAAAGTATTCAAGATCTATTGCCAGGCAGCATAGTGAAAATGTCTTTTTTGTACAGATGAAAAAGCAAGAGAACAAGCATTTCAACATGCACAGACCTGGCTCCAAATCCAAGCTCATCGAAGTGAAGGAGTGGCCTGTAGAAACATCAGTGGCGGATGATCTCGCTGCTATGGACTCTTGAATCGATTTCAAAGATTCTACAGGATTAGCAGACAAAGATCCACGCTTGTAATTTATCTTAGAATCATCTTTTACCATCTGTGGGGAGAGATAACAAAACAAAACAAAAAACAATGTAGCCTCTCCAAAAATACACATGATCATAAATTGATTTCTTGCACAAAAACAGTATCAAATAGTGAAACAATATAAAACAGGAAAATTGGGCTTCAAAAACTGCAAATATAGTTTTTCATAATAACATAATTTTATTATCATAGAATTAAAATTAGTAAAGCTGATTGAAAGATAAAAAATACTTGTAAGTTCAATTTACTGATAACCGAGTATGTGTACCACCATAATTCATTCAAATTTATTACATACTTAAATTATGTTTTAATAATAATAGTAATATTAAAATTTAAAAAATTTAAAATGCAGTAAGAATTCACTGCAACATCAGCCTAAAATATTTTAAACATTATTAAAATAATATTTCTCAAATATAGCGCCTTATTGTATTGTTACACATACTCCCGACAAAAACGTTTCTCATTACTTAATGGGGTAATAGGATACAAAGGTATACATAGCAAAGAAATTTTACAAAAAAGGGCTACATAATGAGTGGCAGGAGTTATTTACTTTTAAGAAATAAATAAATTTTTATTAGTTTGTGATTTCTAAATTACTAGTTTTGTTCTGGGTACGATTAGTTTCAGAGCAAAACAAGGACAATGGAAAGGGTTAAGAATGAATTGGATTCAAATATGTTTCAAATCCAAGTAAAAATAATAAAATATGTGCATCAGTGAAATTTGCCAAGTGTTCTCCAAGACATCAGTTTGCACCTCATAGTAATTTTTTTTTCAAAATTTCATTTAGATTTTGGTTTTTCATGATTCACAGGATTTATCAAACTTTGTGAGTAAAATGGGACTAGCATATGCAAAACATAATACACACAAGTATTATTGAGTAAATGAAGATAGAAAGAAAAAATCATTCATCCAAGACACCAGCTTCTACATATATTTCCACCAGGGATTTAAGAAAGAATATGACTATAAAAATTACAAAATTCCCACAAGCCCATCTGTGGGTAATCACATACATAATGAAATGACAGAACATATGTAGTGGGAAGCAAGACAAAAAGAAAATAATTAGTAAAAAATGTGTACTTTAGCAGAGGATGATGTTGACGATTCAAAGCTGCCAGTATCTTCATATTCCTCTGATACAGGAGCACTTGATTCTGAAGTGCCTCTCTTTGAAGAGGCTTTTTCCAATCTTGAATGTTTTGATTTCTCTGCGCTGGCAGAATCTTCACTAGTGCTTTTGTTCCAATGTTTGGCTTTACGCAGCACACGTTCAAACTCTTCACGTTCTTTGGCAAATCTCTCTGCCAACTTCTGACCTTCCTGAGTTGTCTGAAACATCATATTTTATGATAATTGGAAAATACTGATTCAGTTGTTAATATACATGCACACAAGTATATAGACCTCACTCACGTGGGAGAATTGTATGTTAGATTATAAAAAAATTGAAAGAATATATTGTGAGGATTAGCTATAATTATTTCAGCATGATATGTACAAAGTAATTTACTTAGTAGAATCAATTCCTTGTTCACTAGTACTTGTTAAAAAGTCTTTACTACTCAAGCATCATATTTGAAAGCACAAAAAACATTCTGAAAGCCGATGATGGTAATGAAATAAAAAATAAGGTTCTCATTAGATTGTAGAAAATCTAGGGACATTACACTCTTAGATAAAAAATGAGGCATTTTTCTTCCTTTACCTTCCAATCTCAAAATTTATGATCTCAATTGGAAGAACACTTGGTTGTGTACACGAACTTTGGTTTCCTCTGCATAAAAGTTACTTCTATTGGCTTTGTGTTAAGTTAAGTTTGTGTTGTGTTTTCACCCCCAAAACTTTGAATGATAGCTGTCCCAACCCCAACTCCAAATTTAGTTCCCCCAACCCCAGCATTTTTTGGCAATTAAAAAAAATATTTAAAAAATGGAAAAGGCACTATGAACAATATTTTAATTCCACTTCATGTTATTACTCTGTCTACTACATATATTCAGGTAGTGAATTATTTTTGTTTATGTTACCTTTAATGTTGCAGCCAAATTAGTAGCACTTTGCTGTGCCATTGTCAAAGCATGCAACCCTTCTACTCTTTCCAGGTGTCGCCACGATTCGTCTAAGGAATTATACAGTTGAAGTTCTGCTTTGAATTGCATGTGCAAAGCAGCAGGAGGCAACTGAAATATTAAGATAAAAATATGACTGCATAAATATGCTATAGGGGAAGGGATAGAAATCATGTCAGAATTGCTTCTGTATCAGAGTTCACCATTTAGTCTCTTGAGGCACATACAGAAGGTATGGAGGTTCCTCTATGCCCCAAAGAAGAACATCGAGCGATGGTGTGAACAATATGAGGGCAGCAGAAAGATATCATACAGAATGAACTTTTTTCACGGGGCATAAATGGAAATTCACTTCTAACCAGTCTCCAAAAATAAATTAATATCCGTAGCAGTAACACCCAAAGTAATGAGGAGAATCCAAGATGATTTGAATGAATACTGGCCATGTTTCCAAGTATAAGAAAATGTAAAGAAAAATTAAAGAAGTTTAAAGGCATATCTAGAATTTAATGAAGTATTTTATTGAAACTAAAGTATTTACTAAGCTAAATAAAAACAAAGAATTGATCATGTGTGAATTGCTTTCTTATTCACCTATTAATTTAGTACTAAAATGCCTGTACCCACAGAAAGTTTTTCATATTAGCACCATCTATTGCAAAAAAATAAAAAATATTCGGCTTTGGGTCCTCCATTCTCTGGTCATTGAAACAACCACTGCCTCTGCTGAGACAGCATCCGAATGACGGGAATGACAAGGGTGACTTGCAAATGAGGCAAGGGGTGAAATTTGTGGTGGTGTGAAAGGCAAGAGCAACTGGAGTACCTCAAGAAAAGCTGCTGCAAACACGCTTTGTCCACCACTGCTAATTCTTCTTGGAACAACTGGAGTTCGAACCAGATTCACCAGAGGTACAAGGTGAATGCGCAAAGCACTACACCACGGGTCACCTCCAGAATAAAGTAATGCTTAGAGAAGTTAGGAAAAGGAATGCATGTTATTCTCTTTATGAGATGTAATGCTTAGAGAAGCTATGGTGTCTTCAACTACATTATGCGAAGCACAAAGTAAATGCATTACCCTTGTCATTATTTAGGGTTCAGCCTTGAAATACAATAAATATCAATATTAATTACATTCAGCAAATAAATAACATTAATGAAGTGTTTTTCACTTCCTGTTATTACTCAATCATTCCAATTACAAATCGCAATCAAAAATAAACTGATAGAAGAACTAAGAAATAATTAATAAAAGACAACGACAACAAGTACACAAAAAAGCTTTCCAATGAACCTCTGACTATTAAGATTGAATAGGACTTTCCCAGTTATTTTAAGCTTAGTCAATCAAGATTTTAATAACTTTTCAACCCACAGAAAAATAGCGTCACTGTTTTGACATGTTAAATGTTCATGGTGATGATAGGTTCATGATCATAAAAATATGATGAAAATCAATTTAGAATGGATTCTGAAAATATTGAAGTGTTTCCATTTTCACTGTTATTTGGTCTTTAAATATAAAATAAAATTTTCTGAATTAAGAGATCTTATATCTACATTATACGATGGTTGTCAAATTGATATTCAAACATTAAAAAATGAAAGAGCTTGGTTGTCTTATATGACTAAAGAAGATTTTGTTTGTATATACTCAGGAGTTGGAAATAAATTATTTTCTTTTGCTTATCAAGCATCCACTAGCAATATTGGTTAATGAAAAAAGGTATGATACATATAAAAAACTTTGCTCTCTATCAAATAATCGACTGGAGGTGACTGAATTCAAGTTCCAAAGTTCTTAAAGTAAGTACAGTAGAACCCCTCTCAACCGGCCTGGTTGGGATCAAGGCCCAGTTAAAAATCGATTTTCATTCAAAAAGATCCCACAATTTCATCAAGTTGTCATGAATAAACAAACAAACAATATGTCATTACAACTCATTTTATTGTACTGTACTGTACATATTTTTTTAAGAAAACGAGGTTCTACTGTAGAAGTAAAAATAATTACCGGTTTAATTGATGATCAATACTTGGGAAAGAAAACCAAATGAATACTCACTACTTCCCCAGTCTTCACACTGGATTCAGTAAGTTGACTGGAATCACCAACACTAGGTGCTTGTTGAGATTTGACTGACTCTGACAACATCTCTTCAGACACTTCTTTAGAAATTTTTCCTTTCTTGGTAACATTCTCTGGTCTCCTTTTATCTTCTTCATTCTCTGATTTGTACAGTTTATCAGAATCAGATGACCCAGATTTTGATTTCTCGGACCCTGAATGAAGACTTGCAGAAGAAAGAAAGCCTTTCTTAGGCATTCCTTTGGAAACATTCGATCTATCCTCCAAAATATCATCACCACCAGCTCGAGAATCAATAAATATTCTTTCTTCAAGAAAATTATGAGCTCCAGAAGAGAGAGAATTGTGATCACACTTTTCAGGAGAATCAACTTGATAAGGAATTTCTTGTATTTTCTGTTCAACAATGCTCTCAGATGAGAATTTGTTATCAACATCAATTACTTTAGAATGAATGTCATCACTTACAATTTGTTCCTGGATTAAACAACTTGGTTCGATTTCAGCCAAAATTATTTCATCTATGGTGTCATCGAAAACAGGCTCTCCAAGAAGTATCTGAACAGCTCTATCAGATATCTTCGATGCACTTACAGAACTGTGAGATGACGAATCAAGAGTCTCGTGGGTTTGAAACGATTCCTTGGAATCAAGAGGAACTGGAATATCATGGAGCACCGAAGTAGCAGTTTCAAGGGGAGTTGGAACTTCATTGCCACAAACATCACCAGGATCTTCTTCAAATTCTGGGCTGAATACTAATTGACGATTTAAAGATGACTTGGGGACTTTTACAAAAGGTGTTAATGATTCATCCTGCTTTGAATTTTCTCTGCAAAATGATAAAGCATATATAATATTACAGCAAAAAGAAATATTTTATTTATTGATAAATCAAAAATTTCAGATACTTCAACTAAAATTTTAACATTGCAATGTTTATGGCCTTCCCAAATATATATGAGAAGAGAATTTTTAAACACATTAATTTAAATTTCTGGAAACAAATTTATACTGAATTTTGAGTTCTTAATGAAGAATTTGATAGGAGAAAACCTCAATCAATAGGCAGTTGTTGAACAAGAAGAAACATTCCTAAGAATATAAAAGACATTACTATGTACACAATCTCACTTTCTGTGACTGTCTGATCAATATATATCACAAAAGTTGCACCGTGTCTTTATTTACAGTCAAAAAACACATCTACATTTACATTTATTTGGCATATTTGGTGTTACATACATCACTTTAAGTTGGTATTAGATTTGATATATAATGTTGTCGATGCAGTGTATTTTGTAATGGCCTGATATCATGAACTGTGTAATAATTTTTTTTAGAAAATGATTTATGTAATATGATATATTTATGTAGTATGATGTGTGAATTGATATTCACTAAATGAAGTTTAGAAAATGGATTTTATATTTACTGTAATTTTTAATTTTATTTGTGTGAAAGCACTGTGTGACACTTTAAGTTTTACTATGTTTTGTTTTGTACAGTAGTGATGACAAAGGCATACCGGGGGAGAGAGTGATAAAAAATGTCCCTCAGTTTGGAACAGGTTTTCTGGTCAGTCTTAAAATAATACACTCAGTACAAGATTTCAAGTCGCAATCCTCCAGAATCTCAACACTCACTCTAAAGGCATCTAATAAAATCATAACACCATAACAAAAGCTCATGCTCCCACTAATAATAAAAAGAACTCTTCAAAAGACTGTAAAGAAACAGAAAAATTTTGGGACCTACTAGATCAGACCATTAACAGCATTTCCAAACACCACGTAAAGCTATGAATTGGTGACTTTAACGTCCAACTAGGCAGAGAAAAAAGATACCGTGACATCATCGGAAAATGGCCTGTCCAAAAACAAATGAACAAAAATGGACAGAGACTCATTGACCTCTGCAGAAACCATAACCTAATCTCAAAATCCACATATTTCAAAAGAAAACCTCAAAAACTGGAAACACCCTGACTATACTAAAGAAGAGTGACAACTGGATCATGTCTCCATGGACAAACACCACCACAAAGAGTTCTACAATGTCAAAGTACTCCGAGGAGTAGACACTGGTTTGGATCACTACGTAGTAAAAACTAAAATTAAATTAACTCCTCAAAAGAAACAACAAAACCAAACCCCTAAACCTTAAATAAAAATGGACCCTACCCCACTAATCAATAATGAAAATTACAAAAAAGCCACCGAAAAAATAAAAATTACAGATAAACTTGAAGACCTAGACAACAAACTTAAACAAATTGCAGAAGAATTGGCCCCAATGAAACCCCGTAAAAAGCATCAGTGGTGGAACGATGAATGTGATGAAACAGTGGAGAAAAGACACCAAGCATGGCTATTACATCAGTCCCAAAAATCAGAAATATCCTTCCAAAATCTAATTAAACAAAGAAAAGAAACCACCCAAACCCTGAGGAGAATAAAAAGACAACNATAATTCCACAGAACACAATTGAGAGATTATTACAAAATCTTTATAAAGCAACTCCAAAAATATGAAGCCCCAACCCTACCAATGAAAGATGAAATTGGTAACCTAGCCCATAACAATGAAGACTGCAAAAATCCTGGCTAAATACTTTAATGAACTCCTGAATTGCAAGGAACTGACAGAACTCCTTAACTTGGACATCAACACCCCAATAAAAACACCACCAGAAAACATCAATCCCCTCACGATAAAAGAAGTTTATCAAGCACTGGATGAGATGAAAAATTACAAAGCATCAGGAGAGGATCAGACCTTTGTAGAGACCTGGAAATAAATGCAGGAAGATCAGCAAAAATCGCCCTTCATCAACAGCTTGTCAACATCTGGATTTTTAAAAAACTACCAGAACAATGAACAGCCATCATCCACTCACTCCATAAAAAGGCAGACAAAACAGACCCTAACAACTACAGGGGAATCTCACTCAAAATTCCTTAACAGAAACCTTAATTGCAACTGGAGAAAGAACTAGGAGAATACCAGGGATGTTTCAGACCCCGGAGGAGCTGTCCTGATCAGATCATGAGTCTCAAGCTGATAATGGACTACAACAGGAAGAGGAACAGAGATATGGTGATGGCATTCATAGACTTTAAAAAGGCCTATGACTATCAACAGGGAGTCTCAGCTAAACATTTTATGACACCTTGGACTGCACCCCAAATTAATAAACATGATAAAACTGACCCTCACAAACACCAAGTCAAAAGTGAAGTTCAGGGGTGAATTGTCGGAACCATTTGATATCAAAACAGGACTATGCCAGGGTGATGGACTCTCACCACTACTGTTCCACTGTGCTCTGGAAATAGTAATGAGGGAATGGTTTAAGAAATGCCCCCCAAAAAATTAAAATAGGCAGAGAAACAAAAACAAATTGCCTTGGTTTTGCTATTACTAGCAAATGACACAGATGAAGCAAAAACACAGATATCAGAACTTCAAAACATTGCAAATAAAATTGGCCTCAAAATATCATTTGAAAAAACAAAAATGATGCCTCAAAAACCAACATCATTAAAAGAAATAAACATAGATGGTAATAGAGTCAAAATTGTAACTCAATTCAAATACCTCGGAGAGATAATAACACATAACCTAAATGAANTCAAAAACCAACATCATAAAAAGAAATAAACATAGATGGTAATAGAGTCAAAATTGTAACTCAATTCAAATACCTCGGAGAGATAATAACACATAACCTAAATGAAAAACCCTCAGTCCAAATAAGAACAAACAAACTAGCTAAAGCACAAAAATTAACGTGGGACATCTACAGAAAAAAATATCTTTTCATTTATGCAAAAATTAAACATTACAATACTGTTATAAAACCGGAAGTCACTTATGCATCAGAAACACTCTTCCACTGAAATGACAATCAAAAACTGATAAATTACAGAAGATTGAAAGAAGAATTAAAAGAAACTGCATCAACAAAAAATATCAGAAAGACGGACAGTGGTGGATATTGCCCAACAAAGTCATGTAAAAAAAAATTGGAACCCATTACTGATATCATGCGTAAGAGAAGCCTGGGATTCTTTGCACACATAATGAAAATGCAGGATTCGAGACTTCTGAAACAACTGGTACAGTACAATCTCAAGTCAAAAAATACCATAACAGGATGCAGGTGGATTAGAGAAGTCAGAGAGGATTTGAAGGAAATTGACCTTACACCATCGCGAAGAAAATATTTATCTACTAAATGATGGCAAAATCATATCAAATCCTCAAGACATTGCAAATTTGTTTAATTCTTACTTCTCAGAAGGACGTAAAATAACGAACTCAATATATCCAAATCAGTGTCATCCAATTATCAAGTACTCAATTCTATGTTCACTTCCGAAACTAACAACAGTGAAGTCATGAGAATCATCAGTTCATTAAGAAACAAATTTTCAACAGGCATAGATGATATACCCAAGTTTATTGTTAAGTTTTCGTCTCACACTATATTAAATCGACTCATAAATATTTTTAATAGTTCTTTATTGGAAGGGGTGTTTCCTAACATATTTAAGACAGCTAAAGTGAAACCTTTACACAAGGAAGGAAACAAACTTAATATTGGAAATTATCGACCAATATCTCTACTACCCACTTTCTCAAAAATCCTAGAAAAATTGTTCTATAAGCATCTTCTAGATATTTTATCAAAAAATAACATTCTCTCTTATGATCAACACGGTTTTAAAAAATCCTTTTCCACTACAAGCACCATATTTTCTTTCTTAAACGATGTTATCACATCTCTTGACCATGGACAAAATCCTCAGGGTGTTTTTCTTGACTTATCCAAAGCATTCGATGTCATTGATCACGGAATTCTCCTTTCAAAATTGCATTCTTTACGCATTCGTGGACTTCCGCATCAAAGGCTAACTTCTCATTTAAAAGATAGATATCAACAGGTAGAAATATCCTATACTAAAAATAAAATACTCAGCGTTGTCTTTCAGAAACAAAGCCACTTACTTGTGGAGTACCCAAAGGTTCAATTCTCGGTCCTATACTCTTTTTATATTAAGTGAACGACATTTCATCATCCACATCAGATTGCAAAATGATTCTTTTTGCTGATGACACTAATGTAAACACACCAACACTCAAAAAGTTTTGTCTAACCTTTCAACTTGGTTCCATGCAAACACTAACTCATTGTAAACACTAACAAAACAGTGTCTATGTCATTTCACAACAGTATCACTACATCTTTACTCCAGGTTTCTCTTTCTTTAAACAGAACACAATTAAAAACTGTTACAAATACAAAATTCTTAGGTCTCCATGGAATTGTCACGTTGACAATCTTAATTCCCAATTAAGCAAATTGTGTTATGCAGTCTGAATCTTAGTTAACCTAGTTAGTCCACGTATTTCCCATGGCGTATATTTTGCAAACATTTACTCCCATTTACATTACGGCATTACCTTCTGGGGCAATTCCGGTCAGAGTATTCAAACTTTCAGAATTCAGAAGAGGATAGTTCAGATAATTTGTAAATCTCATCCCTGAAACTCGTGTAAACCTTTATTCAAGGAATTAAATATCTTAACACATCCCTGCATTTATATTTATGAAACGGTCGTGTTTGTTAAGACCGAATTACTGAAGTGCCANTCCTTGCTTCATACGAAGCAGTCTCGTTCACGAACACAATACTCGCAATAGTAATAATATTCATCGCCCTAGTGTCAACCACTCTTTGACAAAAAGGACCATATAATTCGGGAATCTTTCTATATAATTCCCTGCCCAAGAATATAAAAGATATTATGAAATTGAATATTTTCAAATCCGCGGTTAAAAACTACCTCCTGCACCAGTGCTTCTACACTGTAAAAGAATTTATTGATTTTAATAAAAGTTAAATTCGTCTTGTACTTTATCACGCCATTGCTGTAGCACTTTTTAAATAACTTATAACAATTTCAAAAACTATTTTCTTGCATGATTGTGTTGCCGTATGGCTCATATTAATTTAGTTTTATGTGTACTCAACTTTGGCACGGTTGTGTACATTAATTCTGTAGCCCCATCCTGGCCCGGGTTTTTCTCCGTTTTTCCTTCGGGTAGAGGCAGATTTCTTATACAGGTTCTCTAGACTTTGTCTAGGGGCATGTTTATTGTAACAATAAATCGTGAATTTAGTGTTTTCTCAACTCTTATGATTTTTAAACACTATACTCAGAATATTCTATAGTTCGATAATAATTTGTACATGTCAATTATTTGCGTAAATTACAAACATATTGACATTCTATTATTATAACTCGCAGCTAACTTTTTATCTTATCTACGAATTTTTGCTGAAATATTTGAATCCACCTCAGCCTTTAGGGCCCTTGATTGGAATTGATGGGATGGTCCCTTGCTTGCTTCCGGAGAGTAAATTAGTTTATTGTCCTCCACATGGTCACACGCAGTTCGTACTGCTTTTTTGACAACAAATTTATAATTACACCAGAAGACACCACAGATAAGAATAAATTAAAAAACAAAATCAAGAATATCCACTTCACACTCGCAAGAAACAAATTCACAAACTGAATATTTTCATCACAAGAAAGAGCTTGAAGATCAGAGCATATGAAAAAGTATTGGGAGGACCGCAAGGCCCAAACAGAGCCTTCAAAGAAGACTAGATAATGGACTGACTAAAGTGATCTTATGTGGTCAAAAAAGAGAAGACGAAGTGATGACAGCAACTAGACAGACCTGAAGAGGAGGCCGTAATTTTTGAGCCTCAAAACATTGTCAATGTCAACCTACACTGTTAACATAATTGAAGAATTAAAGAAAAGACGTAATGATTCAATGTAGATCTGCGTTTAATAAATGTAGATCTGTCTATAGAGGCACGGTTCAACTTTTGTGATATAAAAGGTGTTACTCTGTAAATGTAATAATTTATATCAATTTATAATGGATTTCAACAATTTTTATGAAGAATTTCTTAATACATTAAAGTAATCATTTTGTTTAGTAATATCTAGGTTCAAAAATTCTTTGTTTCCGTGATTTAGGTGCCAGGGCCACATAAAGAATAGTTAAATTAACCAATGATACTTTGAATACGATTTCTAAAGGTGTTTAAGAAAGTAGTAAAATCAATCAAGAATTTTATTGAATGTATTGTTTTAACATAGCTTAATTTATGTCAATTCATATAAAGGAATAATAAAATCATTAGAAGTGACAAATTTAGAAATTCGAGAATGAAATGAAAAGGATGTGAAAGAACTAATTTTAATTGATACTAAATTTTGAAACTAAGTTCTAAAATATCAGAAGTTTTACCCAATCACAAAAAAGAAAATGTTGATAGAAAATTAAAAAACTTACTTGATGGATTGGCTCTTTTTCAGATTGGTATCATAATCCGATACAATATGAGACACAATAGATGACACAGTAGTTTGAGCATCATCCTCACTAATTTTATCATGTTCTAAACTCTTGAAAGACACGTTTTCTGTTATCAAAGCACCATTTTCTGACGGTAAAAGTGGAACAAATTTGTCTGTAGCTTCACTAACATTTGCAAGCCCTATGTTATCAATTGAAGGTTTTTTAAATCTTCTTCCTCGAGTAATTGCGTTTCTTGGAACAAGGAACACATCATTGGTGTGAGACGATTCAGAAGATTCAACACTGCTTGGTCGACACACTTCTCCAATATCAGGATCCACCTTCAAATTTGTTCTTAGTTTGTGTTTAGGAGAACTTAATTTCCTCTCCAGAGGAAGTTCAGGTACTTCTTTCTTATGATCACGTCTTCTCTTCAGTGATGCATTGGGTACGTTTAAAGGCAACTGATTGACTTGGAAAGGCGATACTACTTTGGACTTCACAGCAACGGTTTTATTATGAGAGGTTCCAACTAAACTAGGCATTTCCACATCTTCGGGAACCTGAACAGCCAATTCTTTTGATGGAGCAGGCTCAGGATCTACAGTTTGTACTTCTTTATGGTCAATGGTTTGAACTAATTTATTTTTCACAGGAGATTCATCCACTTGTGTTACACATAACTCATCTGCTGGAAGCAGATTTTGACGAGCCATTTTGCGCTTCACTGCAGTAAAGAAATTGTAAGGACATGAAGAAATAGGAGGCACTTGCAGCCATTGAGGTGTAGATTCATTTTTCTCTTCAGATTTTTCTTCTCCCTTGAATTTTAAAACAAGAGGAGTTGAGGAGTTAGTATCATCAAAATTAAAAACATTTATTTTGCACTCATGTAATAATATTGTATAAATTGCAATAACTGGTATGGTATTCACATTTAAATCAATTTTTTATAACCAATGTGTAAATGCATGCCCATTCATGAGATAGCCAGTAAAGCTTTTGGCACAAAAGTTAACAACACAACTTATTTTAGTCTGCCGGTGTCAGAAGCTGAGGAGAGTATAAAGATGATAAAGATAATTGAAAGAAAACAGCTGCATTATCATTTGGCATTTCATGCTTCATTTTGTTCATTGAAAATATTCATTTCTAGTGGATCTATTTATTAAAGCTTAGCATTCTAGACATCAATACAAAGAGAAAGTATTAAACACATAGTTAAATAACTTGCCTGAAGACAAAAGTTTCCATTTTAAAACTTCATATAGAAGAGCTATTGATATTCCAAATTCTAATTAATGAAGTAGAGCAAGGGTGAAATAAGTTTGATTAAGTCTCTTAAATTTATGCACGTAATGGAGGTTTCTTCACAGGAAACTAATATAATTTGAATTTCACACAATGGGGACTTCAGCCAAAGACAAGATTCCAACAATAAGATTAAGTTAAATGAAATCATTGGTTTAAAACCATGTTTAATGTCATTTATTGTATTATTTTAAATAGACAAAAGAATTTTGATTTATCAAGATTCAAATTAATTAAGCTCCACTGTACATGTTGAATTGATTTAAGTTCCACTGATTCTATTCTTCAATTGATTACAACTGACTAAAAAACCCATCAGAGCATTATTACTTACCTCTTGAGGATCTACAGAAGGAATTGAAGATTTGAGCAATTCAAGGAACCTCTCCTTCTCCTTATCAGACATTTCTTTCACACTTGTCTCAACCTATAAAGCAAGAGAGAAAACTTGAAAACATGTCACAGAAATTAAAATTTCCAAGAAAATAAACATGACAAATAACACAACAAAAAACATAAATTAATAACTTCATAAAATATAGATTCAAATACACATCAGAAGAGGCTTGTGTGTCCATAGTAAAGTTAATTTTGACTCTCAGATCAAAGTTGCGCTGCAACGTTTTACAACCTTGTATAGAGTGGCCAGTGTTTTTCTATAACAATTTACCCAACTTCTCCTAATGAAACTTTTTATTTTTCCTGAGTTTTTTGCAAATTAGTTTCCAAGTCAACTTATGGAAAAACTATGTATTTCATTGGCAATGCCTGTTTAACTACTGTAATTGAAATTTTTCCAATAATTGGTTCAATTCTTAGTAATTTGAGCATCATTTTATTTATTTCATAAGACAATCAGTGACGGATCTATGAGGTGGGGGGCTCAGAGGGCTTAGAGAATTTTTCTAGGTTTTCCAGACTCTGGTCACCCTGTTCAGCAAGACCCAACAGCCATGATAAGTCTTTCCAATATAGTGCTCTACCCATTGAGCTATGCTGACTCTGTCTGTAGAGTACCATCATGTAACCATTCTAACCCAGTCTGAATTGGCTGAAGACAGTAAAAAATGAGTTTCAAAGGTAATACAATATTTTGTTGAACTTGATGCATAAAATTCAATGTGTAATCATATGAAAACTTCATTCCAACTATTACTTCAAAGAAATGAATCACTTACACCATCCTTCACACAAGTTTCAACCACCCCATTCTTCTTCTTAATTTCCTCAGATTTGAGCCCATGTTCTTGGGAAGACATCTTGAAAAGAGATTTACGAGTTCTGTATCCACGATATGCAGCTTGAATCTTCTTGGCAGCCAAATCACACATCAATTCTCGTAGATTTTGTATCCCTAAAACAAAAACCAATAACAATGAAAAACTGTATAACTAGGATATTTTGTACCATTGCATATGACTAAATTGTACCTCATTTGTGAAATATTTTTATACGATGTGTTCAGTAGGAAATCATGCATAAAACTCACTTTCATTCATTTGGTATTCAGAACTAGCGAGAAATATGATCAAATAAATCTCATTACTCCATACATAATTTTTACATGTGAGAACATGAAGAAATATTTAAAATGTATTCCTGGTTCAACATTAATTATTTCAGGAATTCACAGTGGAGTCACTACAATAAATTATTGTAATAATTCGTCAGCTACACACCTCACTTACTTTTTCAAACAGAAACTAGCTTCTGTAGCTGTTGCTTTCTCCCCACTGCTGATCCAACAGTCCTGTGGTGATGGGATGATGAATTTTGTAATAAAATAATTTTTAAGCGGAACTATGAAATTTAACAATCTGTTCTTGAATAGCTGAATTATTAGTCATTCCCGAACCAACAGTTCAAAATACCCAGCAACGTTCTTCGACAATCTTACATTTTCATCAATTTCGTGTCCTGATTTGTAAAGAGGAGCCACTTTCGAAGTTCCATTAGAAAATAATTTTATTTTAAAATTCATCCATCTGCCCACCACCATTTGATCATTTGACCAGTAGCTGAGGATGGAAGTTCCAAAACTAGTTCATGTTTTAAAAAGTAAGTGGAGTGTGTAACCGATGAATTATTACAATAATTTATTCATCGAGGTTATTTAGTCGTGTTCTTCGAGGTTAGTTTTAAAATCCGACATTTCATTGGCAATCACAGCAATATGACGACTTCATAACCTAGACGAAGTATTGAATATTGACAATGAAAGCTGTAAAAGCCTACATCTGTACACTATGAAATATGTTAATATAAGCACACTGATTTAAGTAACTTAAGAATTTGAATTTTCATCCTAATCATGAGAATTAAAATGGAATGTCATTTTCTCATGCTGTGATGTAGAACTAGCTAAAAATATGCAACATTGCTCACAGAAATTTGTGAATTTGGTGTTAATATTCTTTCTTGAATCCCCTCGACATCCATATCCAGTCATTTTCATATTCACTCCTCAGTTTAAGAGTTTCAAGATGAGAGCAACTGCTTCCAAAGCTTTACTACAACTTTTGTACTACAAATAGAGAGCATGGCAGACAAAACTGTTACATTTTATTAAAGAAACTCCCGATGGCAGATTTGCTTTCCATAACATTCAATGATAGAAATATATTGAAAACTCACATACAAATTTTAAAAATTTCAACATCAGTGTTGCTTTTATAAATATGTCACTTTTACCCCTGTTAATTTAACAACCAATAAAAACAAATGGATTTAAAAAAAACAATTGACACAAGCGAGTTTTAAAAGTAATAGAAATAAATAAGAAGCAAATATCACCTGGCAAAGTAGTATCTTTATTATGAGGCTGTTCACTGGATGGACTTGAAAGGTCGTTGGTAGGTGAAGGAAGCCTTGGTGCTGAGGTCATCACCAATTTGCGGCGATGGGGTGTAATTTCATTATGATGAGCATCTTGTATTTCTCTTTCCGAGGGTTCTCGTTGTGAATGTTTCCCTTCTCTTGCTTCCTTTGGTGACTTTTTAAAATCGTTCTCCAGGCTGCGTCTACTTCGAAAAGGTTTTGAAGGGGAAGTTCTTAAAAATCCACTCTCTTTCATTTCATCCACACATCGGCTCAATTTTTCTATTTCATTCACGAGCACAGCTGTCACATCTACTGGATGATGACGTTTGGATTTGTTTGAGGAAGAACTATTTGTTATTACTTCAGAGACAGAGCTGTAACCAGCTGCATAGAAGAAAAAGTTACAATTACAACTAAGTAGAAATTTAAAATTTCTTTGGCTTCACTAATTCTTTAACACTTCTCTTTTTGTAACCAGGATAAGAACATTATGTTACTCAAACATACTTCTGAATAATAGTCTTAAGGAAATTTACACAGTGAAGACTACATAATATAATTAATAACATTAATCATGTTGGTTTATGGTAAAAATATGGTCAATGTCATTTGTTATATACTTTAGAATGCAGTGGAACATTAAATAAATATTCCTGTAGCTAGTTGGCACAGTACTTCCAATAAAGAAAAGTTACCTTACACCTTGATAAAATCAAGTTAACAAATTGACTTTAATCATTAAAATGACAGGCTAGTGGGGCCTAAGTAAATCTAAACACATTTAATCTAATTTCTCAATATACATAATTAAAAATAAATAAATGCATAATCAAAACAATAATCACCTGTACTATGTGGGGACACATGATGTGGTTTCCCGCGCACATCACTGGCCAGTTGTTTTTCAATGGCATTAAACAGAGACATTTTGGATGAAGAGCTCAATTGTTTGTTGGGAGTGGAACATGAACTGTGTTTCTGAGAGGTTGAAGTTGAGGAGGTGGATTTTCTCCGACCCTGTAACAATGTTTAGTATTCTCAGTGAATACTGTTGTAAACTATGTTCTGATGAGATGAACTTTACAACTTACAAAAACTGAAATGAGAGTTAGGACGACAGAGAATTATATCTTTAAAACATTTAAATTTTGAATAA
The DNA here is from genome assembly GCA_002313205.1 of Laupala kohalensis. Classification (NCBI taxonomy): domain Eukaryota; kingdom Metazoa; phylum Arthropoda; class Insecta; order Orthoptera; family Trigonidiidae; genus Laupala; species Laupala kohalensis. The sequence goes on from NNCF01127339.1 coordinate 114,439, forward strand.
ATGGTGCAATAATATATGCTGATATCCAATTTAACTTTAAAAATACACCTTAACGATCATTTAATCAGTATATAAACTATTAAATATCAGGATGAAATACACTGTCTCTAACGAAGAAAGAATTTACTTCCAAAAATAACAATTTTCCAAATAGTTTAATTTTTTTAAACTTATTTCGGAAACCTATATTAATTTTACAAATATTTTTCATAGAGGTCACCAAACATTAAGAAATGATATTTAAATTTTGTTTGCAGTTTTCGTCTTGTCCTCTATCACCAACTAGATCTTGAGCATACAAGCTAAAGGCAGGGTTCATGTTGCTAAGTTAAATAAGTTAGAGTTTAAATTACTTTCTTTACATATAACTAATTGTTCCAAATTACATTGTCATTACCAATGTATATAAAACAAACTTAAAAGGTGATTTAATTTTAACATAATTTATAATTAGAATTTTGAATAATTTGACAATGCTAAATCTCAATAGACTGAATAAAGACAATGCTGATAAAAAATAGCATAGGAGAAATGTTAACAAGAATGACAAAGTGATGTAATAGTTTATCACCATATAAACAAAGATCATAAAATGAAATGGCAGGATCATGAGACTACTGATAAAGAAGTAAATTTGGAGAAAAAAAAATACCCATCAGATATGTTGTACATAAGAACTACTCCAAATTATATAAATTTGTAAACAGATATGGAGATATTATCTAAAGTTTATGAATGCTTATAATAATTTCATATTAATATTTATTTCACACAGTTATTTTCTTTTTTTGTCATGTAATGTATTAAGTTGTTAATATCTATTAACCCGATGAAGAACAGATATCAAAATCCTATTAGAAATTGTAAATAAAAATTGTCTATGAAAAAGGTCATAGATTAATAAATCAAATTAATAGACAAAATAACCAATTAACTGATAAATCATAACTCTATTGTTAGATTAAATAACATTATAAAAATCATTAATAAATTGGTCTAGATGATTTTTATAATGTTATTTAATCTAACAATAGAGTTATGATTTATCAGTTAATTGGTTATTTTGTCTATTAATTTGATTTATTAATAAATTGGTCTAGATGAAAAAGAAAATACGATTACCTTAGTTTTAGGAGATGTCCTCAGAGGGCTCCTGACGTCTGCTGAATGTTGGGACGGAGGTGAAAGTCTTGAACGTTTGGCAGTCTTTCCAGAAATTTTTCCAGGTAGTTCTATATTCAAATGCACACACTCTCGAACCATATCTTTTGCAGATGGTGAAGGTACTGGTGATGGACTCGTTGCTTTCTTTGTTGGTGGCAGTCGTACACGTTGCACATTGCTCGAAGGAACTGAAGGAGTACGGGTACGTCTTGGACACGCAGACGAGTTGCTTACTGGAGGCGGAGGTGGTCCACAAGTTTCTCCTCCACTACTGGGAACACCCTGCAAACTGAGAGCAAGGTATGGGGCCATGGCACTTGCTGCAGACTGTTGATACGCACATGATCGGAGTTGAGGCTTCAAGACTCCTGTCGGTCGCTGCCTGGGTGGGCGCTGGATTAGTTGTTTCTTCTGAGTTGGTCTTTGGTCACTCATTGCTATTTCAGCACCAAATGGCCCCTGGAAAAATTTGAATACATTCACACTTTTAATTTTTTAAGTATAACGATTTTTTAAGTATAACGAATTCTAGATAAAAAGGGCATAAGATGTATAAAAGGACTGTAAAGGTATATCATAATAAATGATCGATATTTAACATCTTTTTGAAAAATAGATACTTGAAGAAGAAGAGGGCAGAGGCAAGTCACAAATCATTGTGCACAGAAAGGGGGAAAAAGATTCTCAATACAGCAAAACAATTTACTGAAGATGAAGCAAAATCTAACACTCCCATATATTTCACATATAACACACAGCATCCAGCTTTCACAGGTTATTACTGATAATACAATATCTCTGAACTCATTTTGAAATAAACGCACAACAAAAATTCACAGAAATTTGCTGACAACCACAAATATAACTCCAATAACTGCATGAATAAATGTAATATAGGGATATAAATCTAATTCACTGCTAGATAATTTAACAACTATGCAAAGTAATAATTCAATGATATGCCTTTCAAACTTCTGAAAGCTGAGTTCTAACTACAGCCATAAGATAACTCCCACCTCCACGGTACTATTATCATGCATCAGAAAATATTTTACATTCAAACTTTCCATAAAATACACGAAATTATACATTTTATCGGTCCATTTTATCTTATCCGGCATAGGTACGCATAATAATTACATATAATAAGTTCTTCAACTTAATAGGCAAAAATCATACAATATTCCACACCCTTCAATGCAGAGAAACAATATAATTTGATATCACATTTATTCAAACAACAAACCGAACGGAACAGAGATTTTCTTGGAGTACCGTTTAATACCTTTTGAATGACGTTTGCGCGGACGTTTGGTTTTGATTGACCTCGTGCATTCTCCAAGTATCGATACCTGAAAATGCGATGATTCCTACGCGAATCGATATAAGTTTCTTCATATCGAATAGCACTTCAGCTACAGCATCCAAGAAATACGTTAACGACATTCAAGCGCATATCTCTTTACCTAAATTTGTAATTACAAGCATTAAACGGAATTTTAAAGAGAGAAGGTCCATATGTTGATATTGCTTCAAATATGAATCAAATAATCCTATTAATACAAAAATGTATATTTTAATACAAAAATAATACAATTACATTTTATAAATTTAATCATTCTTCCTCCAATGGCTTGAATGTGCTAAACAATTGTTAATTCTTAATAGGAAGAATGCTTTCATGACCATACAGTGAAATTTTCAGTTAAACGGAACTCTTCACCTGTTACTTCCCAGCTTTCCCGCTAGATGGGGCAAGTCTATCCGTTTCCACTTCCCGACGAATTTTTGTCAATTCAAACCCTGAATTCACGCGTACTAAAATAATTTACTTAAAATTAATTGTAAACTTAATCACTGACTTTCCGCAAAAGCATTTAAGTTATCATTGAGAAAAAGATGCAGTGTTTTTGCGCTTGCTGTTTAAGAATTCTTTCCGTGGCGAGATCACGTTATTTGAAAAATGTTCTCATGGCCGTCTACATTTAAACTAAAATCGAATTTCTTTTTGAAGGGGAGCCAATAAAAATACTTGTTTTTTCGGAGGATGCTATTTCAGATAAAAGGATGTATGTCTCTGGGTCTCTTGTTCGTAGTTCAAGTTGGCAGGTCAGGTACACAACTTGTTTTTAATATTAAGTCAAATAATTGGCTTAAGGTAAAAGTGCGCTATTTGGTGCATAAAGAATGCAATACTTTATTGTTGGCGGGTAATTATTTTCGGGAAGACGGCGCACTAGCGCACTCTCCAGAAAGACTGTGTAACCTCAGTCTCACCAATATGGCTTGTAGACTGTTGTCGTGTAAAATAAAAACTCGTTCGTTCAAAGAGATTAAGCTTAATATTAATATAAAACCTTAAACTACAATAGTGTCGCCGTTAAAAATGATTTTCAAGGAGGAGGTAACTAACATTTCTTCTTCGAAAACTTCTTTTAAGCTCAATTTACAGTGATCTGATGAGGTCTCGTAAACAGAGACAAAATTAGCTTCACAAAATATTGGTCCACTGCTCGCATCATTCTCGTCCGTTCCGTCGCTTTTTCTATAGCTTTACATTCTACACTTCTCTCGTTAACATTTTCCCTCTCATTAATTCGTGGTTTAACCACGAATGTCCATCAGTCAGCACTAAATTCCTTTCTTCCTTTTTAGATCGTTCCATTTTTCTTTAAATGTTTCTTCTATGTTAGAGATTAAAGATTATAATGTGATATGATTAGACCTGTCACACACACGGCATTGACTACTGTGTACATTGACACCTCTCTCAGCAATAAATATTTTGTGGACCGACCTTTACCTCATAACACTTTCGGGGTTTTGTTGAGACCAGTAATCACCCATATTGAAGATCTTTGAGTAAGAAGTTAATATAAGTCTTGCAAAGATTTATGAATAAATGTTCGAGTTGAGATCGATGAAACACGTGGCACAACGTATACGTTAATCTAGATGCCAGCTCAGTGACCTTCATAGCTATTTTTTGTGCTAATTTTGTTTACATATATTTTTTGCTATGAACTGTTCCTAAGTGAAATCCCTTAAAGTTTTTGCTGTCATGACAAAATAGTTACATATTCAGATTTTTTTTTTTTTTTTTTGAAATTTGGTACGAGTTTGCAAATATTCAGCAAGGAACAACTGGCGGGGGGCGAGCCTTTGTCTCTGGTGCTTCATCGACGCAACAGGAGACAAATAATTGAAATATTTGCCGATAACTATTTGGCGAGGTTTGGCATATGTGACCCTAGAGCTGAATAGTGAGGATACGGGAAAAGGATTGCCTCCACCACTTCCGATAATCTGAGAGGAGAATTGCAGCACTAAACTCGCTTTTTGTACACCTGAAAGTCCGAGATTGCGTTCCATGCTTTTTGAAGAAAATGGCAATTTTAAGTCGAATTGTACTTGAGGTGTACGGCTAGGCGCTCACCGGCAACCCGACAGTCAATGGACTGTCTTTTTGTCGCGATGCCTGCGCTCACCGACGACCAGACGCGTTGTAACACAGTTGCTTTATTTTGTGCAACGGATTTGTAGAAAACAGCTGCCGTTTGTGCATTGATTCAGGGGAGGATGATAAAATCTGAACAAACAAGAAACTGCAGTTCGTCCGATACATAGCTTAAGATTAATCTTGGGAAACTGAAATATTTTTCTATGACCTTCGTTACTATCCCTAGAATGTATCGACATTCCACGAAATGATTACTGCGTTTGAATCCATTTAAGATCTTTCCCTTCCGAGCTTTATAACCGGAATACAGAGGCATCGGAAACCGGTGTGCGCAGGCGTCGCGACAACACGTTTTGTCGCGCTTGTCTTGCGACAGTCTTAAAGACAGTAGGGTCATTGGTGTCGCCGCTGTGTGCCCAGTCATTCTCTCTTACCTGCAGCGGAGCGAAGTCCCCTCGCTGAGACGCGAGCGGTGGGCAGGCGACGGAGGCGGCAGCAGCAGAATCCCTCGGCCTGCGACTGGCACTCGCGCGGACCAATTGCATCTGCATCTGCACACCAAGACACAATCAGGCCTCACCTATATCTACGCGAACATCACAAGCTCGTACGTAAAGTATAGTACAATTAAGGTTAAACCCAAACATTCAAAGAGAAAAGTTCTAACCTACGCCAAATTTATCTACACCTTCCTCTTAGTTAGTGCAAAAAAGTTACACCAAATAGAGCGTCGGGTTTAGGGTGGACGGGGTGGAAAAGGGGTGAAATTATCCTTTTGAACAGTTTTTCGCAAATATCTCGAAAACTATGAGTAATAGCTAAACTTTTGTGTTATATCAAATTAATGTACATTAAATTATCAATAAAAATAGCTCTATACATTTTTATGCAGCGATCAACGGTTTCGGAGATATGGAGGGGATAAAAATATAATTATTTCTCCATTTCTTTGGAATTTTTCGAAATCTCTTGAAAATCACAAAGTTTCGATATATGTAAATGCTATTTTGACCATAAAATTATTAAGTACATACTCTCAGTAGCTCAAGGTGCTCGATTGCTACGCAGAAATCCCGGGTTCGATTCCCGGCGGGGCCAGAAAGTTTTAGTGTTCCACTTCAATGTCGAGTTCACATCAATTAAATTTTCCGTAAGTCTACGTCTATGTCCAAGCCCAGACATCTTACGAAAAATTAAAAACTATGTATAGCTTTAGGGGTAGTAGTCTTTCATGGCTGGACTCAATGCTAATGTAAATGTCAAAGCATCGCCACCCCCACAAGCATACAACGTTTCGACTCTGAACAGGGTCTTCGTCAGGTCCAGAGAAAATAACAAGGAAAATAAATTACAACGTGAAAAGGGAAGGAAAAATAAAACGAAATAAAGATTCATAATATTAACTTACCAAGAGGAAATTAGTCCAAGCATCAACAATTTAAAAATAGAGACAAACATAATGTTAAAAAACATCACTAATTTTATAAACATAACATTTTATAAATAACTAAAAGGCGAGGATTATTACCAAAAGATAGGAGTACGAGTATTATCACATAGAATGTTATGATTTTAGTGCAGTTTACTTAGGACAGACTAGGTGAAGAGATCACTTAAAAAATTCAAAATAAATTTGTTCTTAGTTTTTATTTTTTCTGATATTTTTTTCATCAAATATAAAATTGATACTCGAGAACTGGAATATTTTCTGCCAGAAACGACGAAATTTCTGGAATACCCTCGCCTTCACCAGATAAATATTTCTGAAAGATAGCGTGCTCAGTTGGTCACCGTTGATATGATAGATTAAAGCATATGATATCATACGGATATCACCGCCATATGTACCAGGAATATATCTGAGTATAACATTTTTTACTGTATCTAGGGTCGTGTAGTTTTTACGTACGAGCAAAATAGGCAATAGCCCATGTATTAAGTTTTGAATTAATTTAAATCTGTTTAAATTATTATTGTTATTATTATTATAAGTGATAGTAGCAGTAGTAATATTAGTATTATATTTTAGTCTGTTTTCATTGATTTAAAAATGTGTACATGCGCGGATATGGGTCCATGAACATGTACGTATATATAGGTAAATGTGTAAACAAGATTTATTTGGGTATGTTGGTATGTATGCATATGTTATTTGCCCTGCTGGTAAGTATGTATTATTTCTATGAATTTATTTGATTCTGCCACCGAATTTTTTTGTTCTGTTACAGGTTTCCAGCTACCATCCAGATTTTTCTTCTTATACTTAGCGCGCTTGCCCTAACCGTTGGTTTTCCGTGGTTCCCAACGGTGCTCAATGAACGAAACAGTCATTTAAGTATACATAACAATAGCTGAGATTAAAAATTAAAATTAATACTAAGAATTAGCCATGTCAGTAAAAAAATTATTATAACTTATTAATTTCTTTTCCGCTACTGATATCATTTACCTACCCCAAATAATCGAAATATTTTAATACCCCTATTTTTAGTTAG
>NNCF01127339.1:121716-143436 GCA_002313205.1 Laupala kohalensis
CCCTTTTGAATTGAATTGAAGTTTTGAAGGTCTTCAAAAAACCTTAAAAATTGGAGATTTATATTCTTTCAAACAATTATTTTTGAACATTTTTTTATACTCTCCAAATTAACAATGAATTACGAGAAAAAATACAAGCAAGAAAAATTTCAATACGGTATATTATATAATAATAAAGATAAAAAAGAATTTTAACCTATCTTGCCCGTATTTTGATGATATTCTAACAAATGATCAAAACTTTGTTGAAGAGAAACATTCTGATACATTCAATTTTCATGGAACCATCACTACAGGTCAGGGCTCCACAGAAATACAGACGGTTTATCTTTTCTGTGTGACATGCTTAAGGAACGCAGAGAAGTCAAGTGAGTGTTATGTCTTTAAATTGAAGTGAACCAAACGAAGAGGTTATAAATGGCCCATTAATATTACTATTATAGAACACAATAGATGTTTTGTAAATCACAAATTGTGTTTTTCACTTATGTAGTCTATAATGTGTTTCTTTGTAACTACGTAGAAATTTAAGAAATTGTTAATGTGTTTGCAAACGTGGTAAAATATTATAGAAGTCTGAGTGTATAGTATTCGAATTAAAGAAAATGTAGCGGAGGGAAATCTGTTGAAGTTAGTCTTTCCATTCTTTCCATACATAAACAAAGGACTTAATAAAATTGTCAAGAAAATGTCATCATATTCAGGAAGGGGGGTGCATTTGAAAGATCCTCATAGTATTTTCGTAATTTTGTTTTTAATTTCTAACGTTCCTTATAATAATGATGTACATACATTCCAACTGGCTCATCAGCTGAACTTAATGCTTAATTTTGACAACTATTATTGACAATCACGAGAGGTGGAATTATTTTTCCCTGGGTGGGAATAAACATAAGATGTCGAATTTGGAAAGAAAAACGTCAGAAGGGGTCAAATTCCCTGGCTCCCCCACTTCAATTCGAACCCTGCGCGTGTAAACCTGTATTTTCGCTTATGTTATATAACAAATAGCATGTAATGATATTATAAAATTTCAAGTTCTATATTACTTATTAATAAATTAATAAAAATATGTATATTTGTATAAAAACGTATTTTCAGAATTTGTCAACGTCACTATTTTCTGTTTAATTATAAATTGCTCAATGAAATTGGTATCTTATTTTTTATAAATAAAGAACTAGAAACTAATTCTCTCGTAGTAAAGGGTGGGACAGGGCGTACCTGGCGCAGCTGTTCGAGCCGTCGTTTGCGCGCCAGCGATGCGTCCACGGTGGCAGCTTCCGCCGCTGCCCGCTCGGCGCGCCTCCGTCGCCGTTGCGCGCGCATGTACTCCCGCGCAGCGCGCACGTTGTATGTTTTGCTGTCTGCATCATCATCCTCTCCTTGGGGTTTGTTCACCGCTGACGGTGCGCCTGAAACATACTGCCCTTTCAAAAACTCCGTACCAGTGGCGGATCTATAGGGAATTCTTGATAGATAAAATTGAAGTTGATAAATGGCATACTTTGTAAAAGTGCTATCAGATTAATAATTGTAATTAGTTATAACTATTGTTATTAATAATATGATTCTTATTGTTATTTATAATACCAAATTAATAATACCATTTTAATATAATTAGTAATATCATGTTAATAACTGAAATAAATAATTCTTATTGTTATTAATAATACTAGATTGTTAAGTGATAATTATTTATGGGATCTTTTTATTCAAAGGTAATATTAATAAAATTTGTGTTGTAAAACCATAACTTTTAAACAAAAATGCTTCCCAGTTAGCCCCCACTCCTGATTACGGTCCGGATCCGCCACTGGTCTGTACCACGGGCATGTGAGGTTTTTTCTTTCAGGTCCGGTGGTAATAGACTACAAAAGTGGGATGCTATTGAGGATTTCATTTGTATTCCCTTCAATGTTTTGTACGACATACATTTTTAGCGTTAGTTGAACACTCGTAAACATTTCAATTGTATTTCATTGGTTGTTTGTACGATATTTTGTGCGTCAATGTGTGACGATCTTGATTGTTAAATTGTAACCCTTTGAAATCTCTTAGATTGCGGTGAACCTCACCGCCAGGTAACAGATTAATCATGTTACGTCGAATGAAAATGGGAGACGGGACCGGGGTTCGAACCCCGGTCCCGTCTCCCCTTTTCATTCGACGTAACATGATTAATTTGTAACCCTTTGTTTGCTTAAGGATGTATATTTGGGAGAATTGGTATCAGCTGAAACCAATTAGTTGATAGAATAAATAGTGTTTAATCTAATTATGTTTGTATTTCTCTCAAGGTCTTTGTTTCACTAGAATTGTGATCCTGGTCAATTTCATACTTACGCGACCCCCCTCTCACTAGTGTGAATGATACGCCACTAAGCCGAGCGAGTAGCCCCAGAGAGTTGGTTAAGAAATATTTAATTAGATCAAGCCGTTAAATTAGTAGTCTAAGATATTAAGAAAGTACAAATTAAGACCCCCAGGGGGGTAGCACGTATCAACGAAATAAATTATGATTTACGGCCTCCATAAAAATATTTTTGTTATTTAGGACCATACATAGTCATACTTTATGTTGATTTTTAATTACTGAATTAAATGAAATAATTTGGAAAGTGCAGAAGTGCAATTTAGGTGAACCAGAGCATATTTAAAACCATGAGTTCCCAACCTTTTTAAGACTGCGAGCACAACCTTTATATAATATAAACCTTTATATTATATAATATAAAGTACTCGAGCATCGTGAAAAACAAACTCGTTTTTAACCCCCATTGTCAGAACTAAATTACCTAAATCTCCTTGATGCAAGAACGACAAACGCGCGCAAGGAATAAACAAAGAATAATTATAACACGGGTATTATTTTGAGTAATATGTCAAAGGAAAAAAAACCACTACATAGCTCGCCAACGTTTCAGATATATTATACGACCATCCTCAGGGATTGTTAGAATATTTCTACATCAACATCACATCTCCAACCTATACACCTGCACACCAGGCACATCCTTCTTACTTAATGCATCAAAAGGATGTTATGTTTTTTTTTCTCTTTTGAGCTATTCCTCAAGATAATACTCCTGTAATAAAAAGTAGTCAAGAATCAAATAACGTTAAAATAATTATAACATTTCTTAAAGCAGAAATGGGATAGACAATAACACAGCATGGACAATATATTTAGTGCGCAGCAATACAACCATTGTAATGCATCTCACCTGCAGCAGGTGGGCGCAGGGGTGAGGAGTAGCCGGGGGGAGGGGATGCGTCGCGAGGAGCCTCCAGCGGCGGTGGGGTCTGAAGCGCGGACCTCTGGAGAGCCGCTGCAGCCCTGCAATGAGACCACAAACGCAAAAATGTCCACATTCTCTTCTATTTTTATTTAACGACTTTTGGCGAGCTTCAGGCCACGAGATCTGCTCTTCCACCGAACCGTTAGAATTGGGAAGGAGAGATGTTGGGTTGCCGGGGTACTTGTGGTATCGAACCGATATTTGCCTAGAGTAAGCGAGGGAAACTCCGGCTGAAAACATCACCTAGTTCGGCTGAGTAGGGTTTGAAGCCACGCTCTACCTCTCAACGGAGCCGTGGTAGCGAAGACGCTACCACTGCTGTCGGACCACCACATTCTGTGGCCAATTCACTGAGAATTGTGAATTCATGGGGAAATTCGCCACTCAAGAGTTGTCGACTAAGGAATTATGTAACTTGGAAAATGGTCCGTGCCACTGGGGGCGTGGGGGGTGAAATTCAAACAGGATTTAAGGTATTCTAGCCGCGTTGACTTAAGACAAGTTGTCAAGTATTTAAGAAACTTGGAAATATTCATCGAAGGAGTTCTAATTAATTAGTAATTCGTAGTACTGATTTTTACTGTTGGCTTCGACAATTATTGTCTGTATATATTTCTTCCACGCGCCTTCACATAGAGAAGATATGTGAAGATAAAAATGGCGACGAGCCGGGAATCGTACCCGAGGCACCGCCCGGTCGCCTTTCACAACTGTACACCATTTCCACTTAGACCTAACCCTGGAAGACCTGAGACACATCCCCGGGGAGATAAGAGAACCACGCGGCACACTGTGTTGTGTGCGATAGTGTACCGGTTTTACACGTACCTACGTGTAAAGATGGGTATGCACATATTTCTTCCGTGTACAAAGTATATCTTTGTACACGGAAGAAATATGTGATCAAAGGTATGACCGTGTAGTGTACAAGCTTTTAAGATAAGTTGTCGTCGAGGGAACCTCGAGTTGTCGTCGAGGGAACCTCGGCCTTCGACTACATCATCGTCCTCACCTGGGAGATCTGGAAGTTGGACGAGGAGGAGATTCTCCCTTTTCGCCTTCGCCAGCGACTGCAGCTGCTGAGGACCCGCTGCTGCTGCTGTCGAAGACGCTGCTGTACGCCTCCGTTTCCTCCCCTTCTGGCGCGGGGACGGTGGTGGCGCTGTCTCTTATNGTGGCGGGGACGGAGACGAGGGTGGTCGAAGGGACGACGAGGGGCTGACGTTCGCTGGGAAGCACAGTGTCGGAAGCGGCTCGCGTGGGAGGAGGAGCAGCCGGAGGATCAGGAACGGGAGGTTTCGTGGAGCTCTTCCGCCACGAGAAGGGAGTGATTTGAGCTGGAAACAAAACCAAGGGCTTCAGGGTACTGTAAACGAAACTTACAAAGTGAAAATTGCTTTATGTGATGAAGATGGATGGGAATATTATGCGAATCAAAAGAAGAAAAGAATGTACCTACTGCGAGACAATAATAATAATAATCTGGGGGAGTTGCTAGACTCCTACCAGACGCCTCCGTAGGTGGTGGATGACGGAACGCTCGCTAAAAATAGAGAGTACCAGGGAAATAAAATACCTGGGGCGAACCAAAACTAGCACCTGCACATTGGGGTTTGCTCCCCCTTGTGCAGTGACATTGGCACCTAAAACTAGAAGTCAAGCCTCGGACGCACCTGCCATTGAGGCTGCAGCTGGTGTGAACAGGGGACAGCCTCCTTTGGGACCAGGATCAGGTGGTGATCCCCCATCGTATGAACCATCAGAAGCTCAGCAAAACGAGATACAGAACGGCCACAATACATCCCAAAAGGCTGAAGGCGCTGAACGTGCTTCCCAGGACAATAATCCTGAGCCCCCTTCAGCAGAATCACGTTGGCGAATCAAATGGAGCAACGACATGAATGAATTCATTGTCAGAAATTATTTCCGGGTTATGAAAGAAATTCATAACACAAGTGGTTACGCCGAAGCACTTAGAACTTGTTTCATCCCGAACTACCCTAACCTTACCCACACCACAACTCAAAACATTGTTGATAGGAAAACTACATGCTCAATGAAAAAAAGACAGCAAAGGCCCGTGCCACAAACTATAATAGATCAGGTTAAACACGAAGTTGACCTACAATACGCAGAAACCACATCTGAAACAAGCCAAGAAGAAAGGACTCAGATGAGTTCAATAAATGAATTAGAAGGAATACCAATTACACATCAAATTAGCAGAGAAGAAGACTTAGAAGACGGTGCTAACAAAGATATCACTGCAATCAGAGAAAGGTTAGAAGAAAATCTCATAAAATATAACCACAGTGAATATGACACACTACCTGCAATCCCTAAACTGTTCAGATCCAAAAAGCTCATCAAACTAACAACATTAATGAATGAAAATGTCCTACCAGACTATACAAACCAAATAGAAGATCTCAAAGACTTGCAACATGTGACATATATTGCAACATCAACCACCAGCGAGATGTGTATAGGAAAATCCATAGTAAACAGCAATAGGGAAAACATTCAAATCCCAAGAAAACCCAAGTGGATGGTAAGGCTTGAAACTAAAATAGAAACCATTAGGCAAGATCTAGGTAGGATGAATCAATACTTAAGAGGTAACAGGGGAAAAATATTAATGAAAAACATAGAGAAATGCAAAATTAGATATAAACATCACACTAATTATGATTCACTAAATCGAACTATGGAAGAGCATATCGACACCGCCAAACAAAGATTGAATGTATATGCAAAACGGTTAAAGAAGTATAAAATCAGTTTGGCAAGGAAGAAGGAAAACACACTGTTTAATAAAAACGAAAAAGGATTTTACAAAAACTTACTGACTAAATGCATAATTGAAGGAGCACCCCCAACCACATAAAATGTTGAACAATTCTGGTCAGATATATGGTCAACAAGGACCACTCATAACCCAAATCCGTCATGGCTACGTGTAGTAGAAAAGGAGGCAGAAAGACTGACAGAGATGGAAAACCCAGTTTTATCAGCGAATGAACTTGGAGAAATAATCTCTAAGACCCACAACTGGAAATGTCCTGGACCGGATAGAATCCAAAATTACTGGATAAAAAAGTTTACGACACTACACCCAGTATTACTTAAAATAATCAATTCCATAATACAACACCCAGAAATATTACCAGAAGAATTATGTACAGGAAACACCTACCTCAAACCCAAAGATAGTGATACAGAGAATCCCGCCAAATACAGACCAATCACATGTCTCAACAACTACTACAAACTCATCACAGCCAGCATTAGCAAGAAAATACAACAACACTGCGAAAATAACAATATTATTGCAGAAGAGCAGAAAGGAAGCCGACCAAACTCAATGGGGTGTAAAGAACAACTTTTAATAGATGAAGTCGTGATAAATCTTGCTATCCAGAAACAACGAAATATAGCTACAGGATACATAGACTACAGAAAGGCGTACGATATGATTCCTCACAGTTGGCTCCTTTACACATTACACCTATACAAAATCCACCCAGTGGTAACAAAGTTTTTCGAAAACACTATGACAAAATGGAGCACCAGACTCATCCTTTCCAGCAACAAAAGTAGAAGCGGAGAAAGCAACCAAACCATCAGCAAGGCCCCTAATACAACTGAAAACAAAATACGCATCAACAGAGGAATATTTCAAGGGGATTCAATCAGTGGATTACTCTTTTGCTTAGCTCTAAACCCTTTATCCACTATCCTCAAACAACAAGGGAAGAGTTTAGGATTTAATATCAAAAACAGAAAAGTCGAATGCTGTGTCACACATTTAATGTACATGGATGACATCAAAATTTATGCAAGAAATGCAGAAAGTCTGAAAAAGATCTTGAAAATTATAGAACAATTCAGCAACGATATCAGAATGGAATTTGTAATAGATAAATGTAAATTACAAAATCTCGTTCGTGGTAAAGTTAAAGAGATAACACCATACACTACAGTAAAAGATCAAGATATACAACAACTAGAACCTAATGAACTGTACAAATACTTGGGTGTGATGCAAACAAATAGAATAGAACACACAATAGTCAAAGAAAACATCCCTAAAGAATTCACGAGAAGGATGGAAATAACAACAAAAACTCATTTAAATTCACGTAACCTGACGAAAGCAATAAACTCATTCGTCATCCCCTTACTATCCTACTCATTTGGGGTAGTAAAATGGTCAACTGCAAATCTGGAAAATTTAGAGAGGAAAATCAGAACCACGACAAGCAACAACAAACACCATCCTAAATCAGCATTAGAACGAATGTTCATCTCACGTAACCAGGGCGGAAGAGGCATCATACCAATGAAAGACTTCCATGAAAGACAAAAGTATATCCTCAATAAGTTTTTCCGGAACAAAGCGTACACCTCATCACTACACCAAGCAATTACAACCAGTGATAAAAACTATACACCCTGTCACCTGAATGAGCCTCTACCCCAAACAGTAGAAAAAAATAGAATGACAACCTGGCAAGATAAACCAATACATGGGAACTACCCCAACCAACTGACCAACAGCAAAATAAATAAAGTAGAATCAGTTAAGTGATTAATGAACGGCAAATTATTCCCAGAAACAGAAGGCTTCATAGTATCAATGCAAGACGGAGTCACACCAACCAGAAACTACAGGAAAATAATCCTGAAAGAAATCGGAATTACAGATTCATGTCGCTGATGTAACCAAACCAAAGAAACTCTCGAGCATATCATTGGTGGTTGCACACAGTTGGCCCAAAATGATTACAAAACTAGACACGATAACATGGGAAAAATAATTCACCTGGAAATTGCAAAATCACTGAACTTCATTAAGAATCCCATACCACCAGACCATCTGTATAAACCTCAACCAGTCCTGCAAGACGATTTGAAAGCAAATATTTTGTACTGGGACAGAAGCATTCTCACTGACCTAACAACAATTCACAACAGACCTGATACCATCCTTTGGAAAAGAAAAGAATCAAAAGTGTATCTCATCGATTTTGCTGTCGTAAATTACAACAATCTAGAAAAAACAAAGAACGACAAAATATCAAAATACCAACAACTAGCCTTTGAAGTAGAAAAAAAACTCTGGAATGTTCAAGAAGTGATCATAGTGCCTATCATTTTATCTACCCTAGGACTAGTACCCCAATCCCTGGTCGACTCCATTAAGAAACTCAAAATCAACACCAATATAATAAGTAGATTCCAACACAGTGTCCTTCTGTCCTCAGCCCACATCACCAGAAAGTTATTGGACCTGAAATAGATTCTTCCTCCCAGCAGAACTTGATTTAATAATCCACTGCTGAGAGAAAAACCAACACAAGTTGAGAGAACTAAATAAAAATAATAATAATAAATTTATTGTCAAAAAATAGTACGAACTGCGTGGAGGACAATAAACTAATTTACTCTCCGGAAGCAAGCAAGGGACCATCCCATCAATTCCGAGTTATAATTCTAATAGAATGTCAATATGTTTGTAATTTAACGCAAATATGTTTGTAAATTTACATGTACAAATTATTATCGAACTATCCATTATGTCATATATCCTCTTCTTTTCTTTAAATTATCTCGGTATTTACATTTTCCTGCTCTTCTTTCTGGAAATGCCTACCCCCAGCGCTTGGAAAAATCATTTACCTTTTATTTATGTCGTGCTTTTGTAGATATCCCTTATCACACAGTTGTTGTACATAGTCAGGGAAATCATTATATCTGTCTTGCTTTTGGTTTAATCCTGGCCCGGGTTTTTCTCCGTTTTTCCTTCGGGTAGAGGCGGATTTCTTATACAGGTTCTCTAGAGTTTGTCTAGGGGTGTTTTTATTGTAACAATACATCGTGAATTTAATGTTATTTCAATTCTTATGATTTTTAAACACTATAATCAGAATAATAGGATTTTTAAACACTATTCTCAGATTTTTAAACACTATACTCTGTTGAAGATATGGATAACATTTAACTTTTTTTATACGTACCAATTGATATGGTGAAATAAAATTCATTACTTGTTAATTTAAACAGAACTGAGTGCTTACATATAATATGATAATAATAAAAAATATTAATAAATTTATTGTCAAAAAACAGTACAAACTGCGTATGACCACGTGGAGGAAAAAAAACTAATTTACTCTCCGGAAGCAAGCAAGGGACCATCCCATCAATTCCGATCAAGGGCCCTAAGGCAGAGGCGGATTCAAAAAATTCAGCAAAAATTCCTAGATAAGATAAAAAGTTAGCTGCGAGTTATAATACTAATAGAATGTCAATATGTTTGTAATTTTAAGCAAAAAATTACATGTAAGTTATTATCGAACTATAGATTATTCTGAGTATAGTGCTTAAAAATTGAAATAACACTAAATTCACGATTTATTGTTACAATAGACCCGCCCCTAGACAAAGCCTAGAGAACCTGTATGATAAATCCGCCTCTACCCGAAGGAAAACCGGAGAAAAACCCGGGCCAGGATGGGGCTACAGAATTTATGTACACAAACGTGCCAATGTTGAGTACACATAAAACTAAATTAATATGAGCCATAAGACAACACAATCATGCAAGAAAATAGTTTTTGAAATTGTTATAAGTTGTTTAAAAAGTACTACAGCAATGGCGTGATAAAGCACAAGACGAATTTAACTTTTGTTAAAATCAATAAATTCTTTTACAGTGTAGAAGCACTGGTGCAGGAGGTAGTTTTTAACCGCGGATTTGAAGATATTCAATTTCATAATATCTTTTATATTCTTGGGCAGGGAATTATATAGAACGATTCCCGAATGGTATGGTCCCTTTTGGCAAAGAGTGGTTGACACTCTAGGGCGATGAATATTACTACTATTGCGTGTATAGTGTTCGTGAACGAGACTGTTTCGTATAAAGCAAGGGTGGCACTTCAGTAATTCGGTCTTAACAAACACGACCGTTTCATAAATATAAATGCAGGGAAGTGTTAAGATATTTAATTCCTTGAATAAAGGTTTACAAGAGTTTCGGGGGTGAGATTTACAAATTATCCGAACTATCCTCTTCTGAATTCTGAAAGTTTGAATACTCTGACCGGAATTACCCCAGAAGGTAATGCCGTAACGTAAATGGGAGTAAACGTTTGCAAAATATACGCAACGGGAAATACGTGGACTAACTGCGTTAACTAAGATTCGGAATGCGTAACACAATTTGCTTAATTGGGAATTAAGATTGTCAATGTGACAATTCCATTTGAGGTTGTCTTGAATATGGAGACCTAAGAATTTTGTATTTGTAACAGTTTTTAATTGTGTTCCGTTTAAAGAAAGAGAAACCTGGGGTAAAGATTTTGTGATACTATTGTGAAATGACATAGACACTGTTTTGTCAGTGTTTACAATGAGACGATTTGCATGGAACCAAGTCGAAAGGTTAGACAAAACTTTTTGAGCATTGGCGTGTTTACATAGTAAATTAGTGTCATCAGCAAAAAGAACCATTTTGCAATCTGATGTGGATGATGACATGTCGTTCACATACAATAAAAAGAGTATAGGGCCGAGAATTGATCCTTGGGGTACTCCGCAAGTAAGTGGCTTTGTTTCTGAAAGACAACGCTCAAGTATTTTATTTTTAGTATAGGATATTTCTACTTGTTGATATCTATCTTTTAAATAAGAAGTTAGCCATTGATGTGGAAGTCCACGAATGCCTAAAGAATGCAATTTGGTAAGGAGAATTCCGTGATCGATGACATCGAATGCTTTGGATAAGTCAAGAAAAACACCCTGAGGATTTTCTCCACTGTCTAGAGATGTGGTAACATCGTTTAAGAAGGAAAATATGGCGCTTGTAGTGGAAAAGGATTTCCTAAAACCGTGTTGATCGTCAGAGAGAATGTTATATTTTGATAAAAAATCTAGAAGACGCTTATAGAACAATTTTTCTAGGATTTTTGAGAAAGTGGGTAGTAGAGATATTGGTCGGTAATTTCCAATATTAAGTTTGTTTCCTTTCTTGTGTAAAGGTTTCACTTTAGCTCTCTTAAATATATTGGGAAACACCCCTTCCGATAAAGAACTATTAAAAATATTTACGAGTGGATTTAATATAGCGTGGGACGAAGATTTAACAATAAACTCAGGTATATCATCTATGCCTCGTGAAAATTTGTTTTTTAAGGAGCTGATGATTCCCATGACTTCACTGGCGTTAGTTTCGGAAGTGAACATAGAATTGGGTATGTGGGTGGTAATAATTGGAGGACATTGATTTGGATATATTGAGTTCGTTATTTTACCAACTTCTGAGAAGTGAGAATTAAACAAACTTGCGATGTCCTGAGGATTTGACACGATCTTGCCATCGTTTAGTAAAGAAACATTTTCTTCGCGATTTTCAGAAGTTGACGTGTAATTGTTAACAATATTCCACATGGCTTTCATCCGGTTGTTCGATTTTAGTATATGCCTGTCGTTTTCCATAACTTTAGCTGCATAGACTACTTTTCGGAGAATAGTCTTATATTTACGAAAATAATTATGGAATTCGGGTGGTTGGTTATAGCGTTTTGAAAGATAATATAAACGGCGTTTGTTTTTTGAAGAAATTCTTATCCCTTGGGTGATCCATCTATTGTATTTCTTTGTGTTAATTAACTTGCGTTTTATGGGAAAGCTAGAGTTGTAATGTTTTAGGAATATTGAGATAAATACATTGAATTTGTCGTCGGTGTTTTGGCAATTGTAAACATCTTTCAATGTTTCTTCATGCAAATAATTTATAAATATGGATTTATTTATGTCATTAAACTCTCTTCTAAATTTGTAAAGGATTTTAAGTGATTTAGTTTATTATTAATTGTCAATAGTTGAGCAAGGTGATCACTGTATCCGGCGATAAACACTTCAGAGAGATACGAGATTCCATTGTTGACTATAATTTGATCTAGCAATGTTTGAGATGAGCCGGAGAGGCGGCTGTATCTAGTTCACGGTTCGGGGTCCTGATACATTTAGACCACCGCTGTCCAAACGTACCTTAGGCCGCGGGCCATTTACCATACACTTTCGATCGATCGGATTTGCACGGGATGGGGTTTGGCCAAAGTTGCCAGATCAATAAAACTAATGGGTCATATTTATTTCTTTATTTAAAACGCAATATTTTCCATCCTGGTCCGGGTTTTTCTCCTTTTTTCCTTCGGGTAAAGGCGGATTTCTTATACAGGTTCTGTAGGCTTTTTGTCTAGGGGCGTGTTTATTGTAACAATACATCGTGAATTTAGTGTTATTTCAATTCATATCACTATAGTCAGAATAACCGATAGTTCGATAATAATTTGTACATGTACATTTTTTGCGTTAATTTACAAACATATTGACATTCTATTAGAATTATAACTTGTAGCTAACTTTTCATCTTATCTAGGAATTTTTGCTGAAATTTTTGAATCCGCCTCTGCCTTAGGGCCCTTGATCGGAATTGATGGGATGATCCCTTCTTTGCTTCCGGAGGGTAAATTAGTTTATTGTCCTCCACGTGGTCATACGCAGTTTGTACTGTTTTTTGACAATAAATTTATTATTATCATAAACAAATTTATATTATCTCAAGCTGGAAAAATTAAATAATATAATTATTTATTCTTTAGAAGCATTTCAATAATTCGAATTATAGTAAAATATTCTCATATAGTTATGTATGAATGGGTAATTTCGAACACAATTTTCTTTTTTCTCTCGCATAGATTCATCACACTAAGTTGCTCCCCCCCCCCCCCGTTCGATGCTAAATTTGATTAAAAATGTTCTATAACTCGCGGGTCGCACAGAAAGTTTCCAGCTAGTAGGGCAGCGTTGCACTAAGTCACCGATCACTCGTGACCAAGTTCGTCAAATAATACTTAGTGACTGACGGTAGCTGTACTCCGCCACTGCTCTGACAATCCAAGGTTGATGACGTAGAATCCCATTTTATTAGACGATCTCGTCCACTCTAGGGCTCAAAGTGACCGGCCACATTGGCTGATCACCAGTGACAAAAGACTAATACACAATGTCATTTGACGATCTCGGACCGCAACAAGTGACTGGTCGCCAATGGAGCTTAGTGTAACAGGGCCGTACGTCCTCAATTTCTGATTCGACCAATATAATAGACCAATTTCATATTTTGTGTAACATTCATAATTTATTTTTTTAATCGTTCTGTCAACCGATGCCTTGGCGATGATCCACTCACACTTTTTCACCCCTCCAGTAGGGGACTTCTTCACTGTTTCCTCTTTCTGCCGCTGAGCACCCAAGCGCTGTCGAGGGCGTCGCTCCTCTGGTCTTACGCTCCCAAACGCAGGGGCAGCGCGGGATCCTCTGGGGACCCCAGCGACGGGACGGAGTCTCTTCACAGGGATCGGATCCTCCATCAACACCTGCGACAGACATCGGGTAAAAACGATTCAAATTTTTTTATTTGTAGTATTTGTAAATGGGAAATTTATCATGCTATTGAAGCTTATCTGCATGGGGCGATAGGAGATAGGAGTTGGGTGGTAGGGGATATTGTTAGTAGGTGGGCCGCTTAGCTGGATCTACCTGCAACTTGGTCCACGTGGAGGGGTTAGTAGAAGTCGTTAGTAAGAGGATACTCGGAGGTGGATAGAGGAAGGAGGGTTCGCATTTCCGTAGTCTCAGCTATATGAACTGGGACATTCGTGTGAAAAACTACGAATTTACTCGCCTCATCGGAAATTGAAACCGGGGTGACTTTGTGAAGAGCAAGAACGGTACCACCTGAGGGGCGATTCACATTCGGTACCTGATAATTTTTCGGAAGATGGCGTAAATGGTTCAGATTGAGCAACAAAGCCTGAAGAATATTATTCTTTTGCTACTTCTGGTAAGGCATAAGAATGTCGCATCTCGTTTGAAAGGAGCATATTCGATAGAAAGAGTTCTCGTCAAATAAGAGAATAAACGAAAACGAAATTGAAAATAAAAATGTTTATTCTAATATTATTCCAGTTTCAAATACTATTCAATTAAATACTCCCGATTGCATTTTTGATGTCGACGATTGAGAGGTCTTATTATGTCACACAACGCTCATCTACAATAAAGGACTATGTACTGATGTAACTTCTGTTTTTGAATTTACCATGAAATTTTTAAGAAAATTCGTAAGATTTTGTTTAAAATAAGTTACACTATTCGTTATGTTTCGAACAAAGAGCATTTATTAATAATTATTTTATTTTAATAAACTGTATAATATACGTCTAATCGCAGGAATATTAACCGACAATGGTTTCTTCGTGTTTTTTTAACCACGACACTAGTATTTTTTTAATTACCCGTAACTTAAACCAATGGTAGATATAGCTATTTGAAGTATGCAAACCGAGCTACTGTAAAATCAAGAAAAATTACTCTTTTCTCAAAATTTTCTGATTATAAAAAATGTA
Organism: Laupala kohalensis; assembly: GCA_002313205.1. Classification (NCBI taxonomy): domain Eukaryota; kingdom Metazoa; phylum Arthropoda; class Insecta; order Orthoptera; family Trigonidiidae; genus Laupala; species Laupala kohalensis. The sequence goes on from NNCF01127339.1 coordinate 136,499, forward strand.
AAAAAATGCTTCTTTTTCACAAAGTTTCCTGTTCTATTTAAACCCATCATTTTTTATTTTTAATTTTCCCCTAATTTTCGGTACGTTTTGGGTCAGGGGTTTAATGACCCACAATTGCCTTCAAATTCAAAATAAAATACATATTCGATTTTTGAATCAAAATACTACACATAAAGGACTCAAAATACTAGAACTACTTACATCTCACACTATTCTGGAAGGTTTAGTCGATAAATAACTTATAAGCTTCTCTTTTTCTGGTCGACACGTAACTTATAAGCTTACCTGTTCCCGTTTTATGTAGCATTGTCATGTACCTTCCTCAAAATAAAGGTACATATCTAATAGTGAATAAAAAAGTTAAAGATGTCAGATTTACTGACGCAATGAAAAAAATTACATGTAACGTTGATATCAATTATCCATCACTATATTTTAGAGTAATATGTATTGGTTACCTGTTAACTGCCTCGTAATCAAAACAAAACTATTACAAAATTGAAAGACATAGATATGCAAATAAGAACCAAAGAATAATTACCTGAGCCTGTGTCGTCACGATGTCCTGAGCGGACGATGCTCTCCCTTTCGCTTCCACAGGAGTATCGACGTCTCCTTTCCCTGGCTTCGAGGTAGCGCCCGGGATCTCCTCGTGCTCGGGCGCTTCGGCAGGAGATAGACGCACCAATGGATCCTCTTCCTTCTCTTCCACAGCATCTGCTTCACCTGCTTCGTACGCCGTTTCCGGCACAGAGGAAGAAACAAGTTGTTGACCAGAGCCCCTTCCTCCCTCCTTGGAACTTTCGGCGACGACCTCCCCTCTGCGAGTCCCCCCTTCGACCCCAGAAACCCCAACGATGGAAGCGACCCTCTCAAACGTCTCCTCGCGACGCAGTACTCCGAAAGGGACGGAGCCCGGAACCCTGGAGGAATCAGTGCTTGGGCACTGAGCATCTCCAGCTGGAGGGATGGGACTCTCCAACACAGGGAGGCAGCATTCACAAGTATTCTGCGAGGACTCATCCCCCACAACCCCAGTTCCAGGCGAGAAGAAGATCACACGCTGACCGCGTGCTGCTTCATCCCCCTGGGGATCCACCCACTCCGCCCCCATCTCAGATCCCGTGGGTTCGTGGGCGCAATCGCCGACGTATCCCGACGCGGTGGTCCAGCGGGCGGCGGTGCTGTAGGTGTACGTGGGGGTGGGAGCGAGAAGATGTGTGGAGGCGACCGATAGGTTGGAGGGAGGTCGCGGAGGCTGTGGCGTCACGGGTTCCCAGTGCGCTTTGGATGTCCCGGCTTCTGAAACACCGGAGCGGACATGCTCAGCTGAATCAAGAGAAGCAGAGGACATGACAACACTTGAAGAATGTGCAAGGCAGAACAATGAAGAAACAATGCAATCTAAAATTGAGGCGAAACAATCAGGTACGTGCATCACTTACAGTCAGGTGAAAATTGCGACGCACCCGGGATTTACTACTCTGGCCGCGGGTGTGCTGTCCACTGCACCACCCGCTTCGACTGCTTAGTCCGCACACAACATCCACCTGGCTGTCCAGTTGCAATTTTAACCTTTCTGTAGACGTAATCTTCCCTCCTCGAAAGTTGTGAGTTAAAATCTATCAGATGCATGAATGCAGCAATCTGCTTTACGGTCTTTATTTTTATCTGTGCACCTTGAATCGTACACTGACTCCCAGATATTGATGGATTATCACAATCAAGAGGGTTGAATAATGAATGAATGAGCGGAAGTCAGAAACTTATTGCGGTAGAGGTTGGGAGGAAGCGTAAGAGATGCATAAAGGTGGCGGAGTGGAACACGATGAAAAGAAAATAGGCAGCAGCAGTTGAAAAGGAAAAGATTGAAAAATTTCCAGTGAATCCAAAAGAATTAGGGTGAAATAATAAATATATATATATATATATATATATATATATATATATATATATATATATATANTAAACGTTTGCCTTGAAGTCTTCTGATCAAAGAGAGCGATCCACTTCTGTGTTTGTCACTGCACGCGTCCACAGTGAAATTCTGATGCTTAGAAAATGCGTGTATTCTTCAGTACTAATACAAAACATATAATTATTATTACAAAGAATGTAATTTATCAATAAAATTGTGATTGAGCACACCTTCGAGTCAAGGGCTTCATGGACAATTTTCCTTATAGTTTGAACACATAAAAACTAAAATAGCGCCACAAATTGAGGTGTTTGCAGTATTATTATATGATAATGGTTTACAAAGCTTGCACTCACTTTTTTACTACACTTAAATCATTTACGTGTTAACTGGATGAATTTTCTATTTATACTCCCTAGCTTCAAAAACAAGTGAATATATTTTCACAAATTTTCAGGTACGCCAGTGTTCTCAATTTAATATATCACTCGTACTTTCAATCGTTCTTTCGAGCGATTTCAAATACATCACCTCGCTGAAATTATTCACGTTCCTACGGATTGGTGACCTGTTTATTTGCCCTCGTTTCCAAAACGTAGTCGAACAAAGAATAATGAACATAAGTGACTGGACCTAACGCACTATGCATTCATGGCGTAGTTCCTCTCTTTACGCCACCTCCTAGAACACTAAGCAGAGTTTAAAATTCGCTTAGCGCTCCGAAATGCTAATGTTTCTTGAAAGATGAAGGTATTGCAAACGAAAATTAGCCACTTGCAAGAAAATGGGTTTGTAGGAGTCAAAATGTAGCACGTTTCTGTGGGTGAGTGGCGAACTTCCATTGGGTAATGCTGAGCCTACGTCTATACAATGGGAAATGGTCCTTAATAGGAAACTGGAGCCAAAATTGAATAAGAATCAAAGAAATAAAGAATTCCATACGAAAAGTCGATATTCATCACCGTGAAAAAATTTAGTGCAGTTTTTCTCAGTCAGAATCTCCGTTTCAAAATAACATAATAACGACCCAATTTACCAGATTCATCATATTACGCACACAGTATGTGTGCAATGTTTTAGTGCAATATGATAAATATATGATGTTGGTAAATTGGGTCGTTATTTATACCCATCGTCATAAGATATCCAGATGCTTTTATGATGAAATACTGAAAAAATATGACTTCAACTGAAATAAAAATAGAGTATTTGAACAAAGAGTCCTCCAAAGACCCGTTATCCTTGCACGGTCATGCACCGTCAAGAACGATTCAAAACGTTGGGCAACTTTACTTTAATCATTTAAAGATCTTCAATATTTTGAACAATTGTTCACAATTCTATTGATAACAACGCTATAAAATTTGGTTCCAACGAAAAGAGTAGTTCTTAGATTGTACTTCTAAAAGTGACAGCTTCGTCGAGAACCTCTCTTTATTTTATCTATAATACAACGGAAAATTAGCCAGTTAGGTTAAGAATGTTTCCCGGTTATATGTTGATGCTAAATGAAATACTATAAAATCTGGTATATTTAGACTAATACGCTAATATTTGGTTGGTATATAAATACGCTAATATTTGTTTGATCGGAATTGGTGGGATGGTTCCTTGCTTGTGTCCGGAGAGTAACCTAGTTTATTACCCCCACGTTTTGCGCAGTTTGCAACTGATTTTTTGACAATAATGTTTACTTATTTATATTAAAGTTTCGTCAGATTATTTGCAAAAAAAGCAAAATAAAGTAAATATTTTCGATAGTAAAAGATGCCATTACACTTAAAGTCAATCGTGATGACGTAGTTGCACAAGAAAACAAGATTTTGTAATGGAATAAACCCCATCTGACTAACTGAACCTCAATTTACGAAAATTTTACCAAAATTGTCATAATTATAGTAAGAACAACATGTATTATGTTCATAAATTGCACTAATTTTTCTTTCATATTTAAATTTGTAATTTAGTTCAGTTGTACGTTTATTTCAAAATTCTGCACTTCCAGACTCATTAGGTCAAGTTGTATAATGCATTGATTTCTCACCTTGACTTCTCGTTTCGTAAAACTACGATGCCGTGAATTTCATAAAATTCTTTTCTAATGGTCCTTCATAATGCCCTCAAGGTAAGCCATGGCCGCATTGTGTGTATATGTAATAACACACACGTCCGTCTCACGATCACCTGTGTAATGGCTATTAATGAAGAAACTCAAAACCCAATTACTCGATACATGCCTACTCTCAGATGTAAGGAGCAGATATTACGTAATTCACGAAGAATTTGGTAACACAATCGTTTCTTGTTCTTTGCAAAACACACCCTGTAGTCGTAATGACGATTTGTTAGTTTAACAAAATATGGGGCAACAACTTAAGGAATCTCTCCAATTTGCTTTCCTAATTCCCGAGAGGTGAGGCGTGTTCTATGGAATCAGTAACACACACGCTCTGTTATCACATGTGCGAGACTCGTAATAAAGCAAACCGAAAAGTGATAGTTTGGAGTGACCTCACGAATTCCCTCGCCCAGCATCCAGAGCAATCGATGGAGGTAATGACCATTGGCTGCGCTCGCCAAGGGCATGGGAGTAATGTGTTGCATACTTTTACTCGCTGCTCTGCGCTCTCCTTCGTTTGTGCACGTAGGACAGCATCTTTTGAACTTTTCAATCTACTACACATTTCACTTTGTACTTTTGGTAAAACACGAAGTACATCTTTCAAGTTTGGTATTATTATTATTACTCTAATTTGAACTGATTTCTACAGTCATGATTAATTAACATTTTCAGAATAATAAATTGATAACGTATTTGCTAAATAAGAGTTCTATTAACTCTAGAGTACTAACTATACTCATTTTTACGTACTCCAGTTTTTAAATTCTAATTCAATATTTGTACCTCATTCTTGTCTTGTACTTTATTCAAAACTAAATGTCAAATAAAAATATTACTTTTCAACAGTATGATATTCTTTCATGGATACATTCAAGAGCTCTTACGTAAATTTGCATTTACTATACGTACATAGGGGTTAGTATTTTAGGGTTAAAATGTACTAAAAATAAGAATTGTTAAATCTTCGGGTGATATTATGGCAAGTAGCAAACAATTTTTGTTCCCATTTTAGTGGGCGCAGGTCATTATTTTGTCTCCTGCCAGTGGGTCTTTTCATTAGAATTGATGGGATGGTCACTCGCTAGCTTTTGGGAAGTAAATAAGTTTGTCGAGATGGTTCGAAAATTAAAATTCATACATTAAATAATTTAATTTACATAATTACAATTCATACATTAAATAATTTAATTTACATAATTACAATTCATACCTTAAAAAACCTTATATTCAGTTTCATAGAATGTCATATCTTTTGTAAGCTGAACGAGTGAAAGCCTTGTTACCATTTCATAGATTGATGATATATGCCAGAATATTTATTTACATAATATTACTTAGTGATAAATATGCCAAAAATTATATTCCAAATCGAATAACAAATCGTTAAGAAAACCGAACAACATTTCTCGTTCCATTCATCCTGTTAATTCTCCTTTTTATCGAAGTCATCGTTACTTTCTGACAGTGTGAACAAGGTCATTGCATTCCTTAATGGGTAGCAATAACTGTAATTACTCCACATAGCTCCAAGACAAGATTTACTTTCACTGATGTCAAGATACCAGAGAAAATGTAAGATAGTTGTCTCTCCCAAGCGAGCTAGACCTGGAGACCAACTGTATCAAGATGGTAAATACCAAATTATGATTATTACGGAGGAAGCTAACTTGTTCTTCATTTTATTACATCTCATCGCGCTCGTCTCCAGAGCTTTTTTCAAAACGAAACTCTGAAAATAATGATCTTCTAACAGAATATAAAAGGATATAAAATAACATTCGTGATCATGGCTCAATAGATTTTTGGATTGTGGAGTCACCACAAATCAATTTACAGATGAATATTAAACTTCATCTTACGAATCGAAATACGTCGCATGTCTCATGCCAGTGAGAACGACCAGTTTTATAAAATACAAGCTGATTACTCGATGTTGACCGGGATTTTTCTCAGACTGACCATCTTTTACTCAGGAACAAATAAAATCTATATTGTAAGATCAAAATATTTTTACTAAATGGTTTTTCAAAACATGTAAAGCATTCTAATTTAACAAAAATTAAAACTAAACTTGACTGTTTCCACTACACTATTTCGCGGGAGCCGGGGCGGTCGAAATTTCGCTTACGAGGCATGTCGCGGTTGCGCCGTTTCATTAATATTCTTGTCAAATCTAAACTATTCGTCGAAATTATACTATTTAAACACGTGTTTTATCTTCCTTAAATGCACTAAACAAATAATCCATTAATTTGGTGATGACTAATTTTTTCCTGCCTAAATTATTCTCTTACATTGAAGTATTTCAACACTTCTGTGTCAAAAATATTTTACTTGATAATTGTGATGCATTAGCAACATTATCAAAGAATGATAAATGAAACGTCGATTGTATGTTGCTCATAGTTTTAATGTTATAAACAGCCGAAAAAGCGTGTTACGCATTTATATATTAGTATGGACTAGCAACCCACCCCGCCTTCTCTCTTGAGTTTTTACGTTGCACTTTAATTTCTCTTTATTCTTTAGAATAGTGGAAAATGGCAAGTCTACAATGTTTGCTTCAGTTGAAGCACCTTACGCCGAGTAGCGCGCCAGTCGAATGCTTGCCTGGTCCTCCCGAGGCAACACGACGGTGGCAGCGGCGACGGCGGCTGCTTGTAAAACTCAAACGCTTGTAAAAACTATACTATTCGTCCAAATTTTACTATTTAAAGGCAGTTTTCATTTTTCTTATTTGCAAAAAACACACAAAATTCATTCAATTGGATTAGGATTCTTTTTTTTCCTACATAAATTACTCTTTAATCATGTTACGTCGAATGAAAATGGGAGACGGGACCGGGGTTCGAACCCGGGACCTTGAGCTCAGCGCGCTCATGCGCCTACCGACTGCGC
>NNCF01127339.1:143936-169075 GCA_002313205.1 Laupala kohalensis
ATACATGATAAATTTCGTAATCCAAAACACTAACTGAGTAATAAAGCTCCAACGGAGACCACTAATACACTTGCGAATTTTTTCTCAAAATTGAAGTCAGAGGTAAAAAAATGTGTTGCGACTCACGTGAGTCGGCTCAGAATCAATTACTTCTTACTGTGCCAATCAACGTCATGAATATATTACGTAGAACATTGCACTTAGTTTCTAATTATTTGACAGAAAGTATTAAGCAAGAACGATAATTTTAGGTGGATTATAGGTCGAGTGATTGTGCTGGTAAGCGAACACCAAGTGTGCATTACGATAGCTTTTACGTACATAAGATAAGTGCATTGCACATTTACTCTCTGAAATGCATTCACGTATCCGTGCTACTTTTTTATGACGCAGCGTTATAAAAGCACAAACACGTCGTTATACTCTCCAACTTGCTAAATATAATATTCAACACATTCCGTAGATTGGCTGTTGCGTTCTCTGAAGTGTGTGATGTAGATTCGTTGATTAATGCCAAGCCTCCGAACTATCATTTACTGAAAGCCACTATCTACAAAGAACTATCATTGATGTAATGACTAACAAGGAATGGTGGGTGGATTTTGAGGGGATCCTACTTAAGAGGAACACAGTTTCACTTACGACCATCACCAAACTTCTTAACACGTGATACCTGCGGATTCAGGATTCCCGCTTTGATCGCAGAGATGTCGTTCGGCTTCCCCAACAGTACTTCACATAGACATCGCCATGAAGTGAATTGAGGCGGTACTCACACTTGTGTGTGGAAGTACCGGTGTTACAGGTTACGCGTTACGGTTGACCTTCTCCCAGAGGATGTACACGGAAGAAACATTTTTAACACGTGATCAGTCAATACCTCGAAGACATTCGAGAAACAGATAAGCTGGCACTGTGCATTTCTAGATATAGTTGTTCCGCTCGAATAATTTTGATATTTAATAATAAATTTGATTGTACCACATAAAAATTTACTTGATGTTTGAGCGGGTAGTAAGCGATTGAAAGTTCTAGTGAAACAAATCCTTAAGCCTGTAGGCAATGTAATGACAATGCGTCCAGGAATATCGAACTTTCGTAACTATAATTTATTATTTTTGCTTTATTGTGCGGTATGTTCACAAATGAACGAGAAAGCTTCCAGCTGAATACTAAACATTTAATAAAGTAAATTGCATATACACCCTCAATTACTTCATAAATCCAGGCAAGAGAAACATTAAAAGGTTTTGATATGAACTTGAGAGGAATTTCGAATCCTAAAAGTTTTGATGAAAAACTTATCCACACCACATCCAAATATTATTTTCAAACTCAAGTAATTACTAATGAATGAAAACTAGGAGGTGAGCAATCAGGAATTAGTGGAAGTGCAATTATCTCTTGCACAACCTATGCATTTTGCTCAGTTACAAAATAAGACTATACCTGTTCATGAACGGGGGACAGTTCGGAGCGAGTGAGTGACATAGAAGTTGCGTCAACCAGAATCCCAAAGGCAACGCGTCTACTCCGGTTAAGAGACCGTCGCTGGAGCCCGCGTACAACTACCCCCTTCACTTGCCCCAAGGCGTATTTTACATTATAGGAATCCAGGAAAACCCTTATTTCCAACACCAGGAAACAGGAAAAGCAAAAGTATAATTCAGGACCTTCTTAAGGCTCGAGATGAGATACAACAAATTTCGTCCAATAATAGAGATCAACTTATCAAACGCATTAATTAGTCAAGGGAAATGTTTTTAATGCACTGCTAAGCCAAGAAGAAAGAAAACAGTTAGCAACCGATGAAAACGGAAAGCTTCGGCAGTATGAAACTAACTGAACAAGAGAACGGATGTTAAGTGTCAAATTAGAAGGCGGTGAAGTTAATATTTTGTGGATTACTTACGTCTGGTATGGTACATCCACTCTAGAAAGGTACTTGAAAGTCTCAAAACTCTCGCCTTGGAGACACTAGAAAACACGAACTATGGCATAAAAAATAATTACGCACTAAAAAAAGGAGCAGTATCCATTACTCATGCAGTTATCTTGGAACAACCCCATCCCTTTCACAACTAATGAAGATAGGGCTCCCGTCCGTCTCATTTAGTATGAATATGTGGCGATATACTGTGATATTTATGCCAATGAAACTGCTAGATGGGGAATGGATAATGTAGAACTATGTAGAAAAATTTCCAAGGTATGTTATTATTGTATCTTATAATACCTTGTAGATAGTTAAATAGTATATTGATTTTGTTCATGTTGTTTATTGTGATTTTTTTATTATTCTGGTATCTAGAGATGGTAATATATATTAATATGTCATATATAGCCCTCATAAATAAAATAACCGTCCTTTTTATAGCTAGTTTTATATTTTAAACAAAATAACCGAAACGTTTGCATAGTTAATATATCTTTTAATTTACGACCAAGCCCTCAATATAATGACAATATACGCAAGTATAGTAAAGAATTCTTAAGATACAAATAACACCTAAATGTCTCAAAGAAAAATGGCAGTTTTTTGGAAATGACTCGTATGTTTTCGACTTTATTTGACAAGTATTCAGGAAGGTTCTAACAAATAATCAATTCGCTGATAAAGTTTCATTTCTCACGAAGACCTCGGAAGAATCGTTGTGAATGAGAGAGAGAAAACGACTTATAGTACCCTCTCCTTGCATTCCAGGGAAACAACGAATGCTGCAAACGTCCATGCTCTTCTTAGTTAGCAATCTGAAATACTCACGGTTCGGGCAGAGACGGATTAAGGAAGTTTGGGGCCATTTACTCATTTAGGAATCCTTCTCTAATGTCTTCGAATCTTATAATATGATTTTTTTTTAATCGAGAAGGGGTATGAAGACTCTGTCCGAACATCGTAATTTATAGATTATTGGTTACTAGTTAACCAAATGCAAACAAATTACAGACGAAAGAAGTCAGAACAATATGCTTAGGATCGGTCTTAAGGATGCAAACCCGAGCGGCTTGGTTGAAAAGACCTTAATAAAATTTTTACCTTAAACTGGACTATTGAAATAAATGGATTAAAAGATAGATTTGTGACTAATGTGCATTCTTATATATTTGGTTTTCCCAATGATAAAGGAGTAAGTAATTTTGTTGCATATAATATAGAATTCAAATTTTTGTGGGGCCCTTTGGAATAAGGAGGTCCAGGTCAGTGCCTGGTTGTGTCTATTGGATTATGTGCCCCTGGTTCCGGGTAATAGCACGTATTCTCCAAGTGGTCAACTTCATTGCAAATATCACATATAAAATGTTATTTTGAAACATTTTCGAAAGAGCTGCAACAGAAATTAAAACGATTGAGAGAAATATTGTGTAGCAAGAAGAGAGGCTCCATCAACGAGCGAATTTCGAATCAATTGAAAGCAAGTTTCCTATATAGATAAATTCATAGCGAAAATAATGTCTTGCACGGGACATCTCGATTTCTGAATAAGTAGATGGAAGAAATGGAAACATTATTTAAATAGAAATTAAGTTTGTTTTTGAATATTTCCTTCGTATAATTTGTAAAACATAATCGAAAATATTATTTAATTAACATAAAAATTTGTAAAATATCTTCTTTTATAAATATTAATTCGTCTTGAAGACCCTAGATGGAATGGTCCCTTGCTTGTTTCCGGACAGTAAATTAAGTTCTTGCTCCCCAGGTGGTCATGAGCATATAGAAACTGCGTTTTCAATAATGAATTAATATATTTAATGAAATGTTTAATATTAGTTAAAAGAAGAAAACAAACTTTTAAAGGAGATTTCCTTAACACGTTCCACAAATTGCAATCTTTTGAGATGTAACGATAGTCTGTGATTTACAATCTTATAACTAATTCGACCTAATGCATTATGTTTGAGGTTTTGTGTCTTTTTGTGACACTATGAAATAAAACAAATCGTTCAGTCTGAATTAAGTGATATAGGATTGAGTAATTATTATCGGTTTAGGAAATAACACGAATGTTCCATTAGAGATGTGTGTACTCTCGCTACGGCAAGTTAATAAATTATTACTCAGACCTAAAGAAAGCGCATTACAGGAATTAAATATTTTAAGTACAACTATCATACAATTCCTTCAAAACTATTACGAGTGTTTAAAAATTATTGCATGTCTTAAAAAAAATAGTAAATGTAATGAATAACGTAAAAAACTTAGAACACATCCATTATATTACAAAATCCAGCATTATATCCAGAGCAGAGTATCCAGTAAGTAAATCAATTAAGTTATGCGTAAGAATGTTAATAGGATAGCATTGCTAAGACTGACTTAATATTCACTCTGAGGCGAAAACCACGTTACGATCACGAAATGCTAACTTAACAAAGAAATAGGTTAAGCTTCCAACGTATGCTACACTATGTTACTGGTATGTTAAGTAGAAAGTTAAACAAACATTTAAAATAAAATGTTAAATTTATAAGAAACAGAGAGTAAGAAAGGAAATAATTGTTAGATAATTGTATTGGTGCGGTTCGAACTCCGTGCGGTTCCGTAATTTGTTGGTTAGTTTGTAAACGATTTACGTGTCCATGACAATTCTCTAGAAAACTTAACAACAACGACAATACTCTCAATAGGAGATTAGAATTCATGTTTAAGGGAGTAAACAACTAAATGCAGGGGCGCCACCTACAAGAGGTTGATATACTCACCCATATGGGTGTGATACATCCATGGCCCAGTTACCCCAGGTTCAATTATCCCACGAGACCAATCAGAGAATTAACAGATTACGGTTTCCTCCTTAAAGCTGTGGAATACACTAATGCATTGGAACAAAATGTTTTATTGTTATTTAGATAACTATACGATTCTAAATAAGAACGTAATACGAACAGCGCAAGAATTTTTAATATTATACTACTAGTACACTAGGTATGCAATTACCGATAATACACGAAAACCCAAGAAGATTAAACATACGAGATAAAATGGAGGCAATGAAATTAGTGTGATGTAAGTTATCAGGCGGCCCTTCCATAAATTAGATGACGTCAAAATACCAGTCTATAAACCCTCCCTTACCTCCACAAAGCACGTGTAACGATACATGTTATTTTTTCACAATAATTACGTATTGCTAGCATCCCTCTCCCATCCCCCTCCAGTTTCAAAAAGGTATTTTTTTACTTTTCAATACGAAAGAACATATTTTGATTTATTGACTCAAAATTCGTTAGTCCCTCATTTCTCTGTGCTTAAGTTAATTGGTTGAGTACACAGATTACCGTGACAAACGTTAAAGTAAAAAGAGCCCCTTAAAATATTCCCTATAAATCTTAGCGTTACGCATCACCAAGACTAATACATCGTAACGCAGAGTAACGATATCAGAATCCCTCTACCCTTGGGATGCGGTACATAATATATGGACGACCCCCAATTCGAAACAGTCGTGTAATTTCTCCTATCATAGGTGCTACCTAGAAGACGGTACACGGGCAATCTCTAACACAACGGTAATAGGGAGTTTTGCATAGCGGACATGCGAACTATCGTTGCAACTTGCTTCTGCGCATGCTCAGAAATTAGTGGTACACTAACAATCCTAGCGTACTACGTTACAACACCTCTGTTAGTGAGAGAGATCATGGCGGATTCTGGTGTGGATTTGAGGTTATGTTGATATCTGAGAGGATAAGCGAGAGATTTGTTGGTTGTGTGCCGTATAAGCACATGCTGGTGTACTCACAGTACAGTTTAATTGTGTACGTTTGCATAAAAGTTGTTTGATTGGGTTTACAATTTTAGGATAATTTGAGTCGAAGGTAAGCTATGAAAACGCAAACATTGCACTAGGTCCTTCCATGCATGTTAAGTGGTTGGCATCATCAACGTAACGTATTCGCTCGGAAGAGTGTACGTTATGTTTCGAACAACCCTACGTTGAGATAGTAGTCCAACCGTACTACATTTACTCTGGGCTCTCTTTTTATATAACTTCGCCAGTTAGTTAGTGCGTTTGGGTCAAACCTTGCAACTGAATTTTAAACCAGTTCCCCCCAACAGATTGAGCTGAAATGTGGCAGACATACAAAAATCCGATGACAAAGCAATATTATGATGTGTAGCTCAAATAAAATCTTTTGTTAAAGATTTTTCATTAAGATTTTATTCCGAGATAAATCGCGGCGGGTTATTTCTGGGAAGCGTCTTCTGAAATGGAACCCGTCTCTTCATACAAATAAGTGAAACGAATTACATAATCTACATTTCTTTACAACTTCTTATCATTACGATCGCTTCTCCAAAGGATGTTTATGCAAAGCAAGATGTATCACACGGATGTTAATCATTTATGCTATTTATTTATATTAAACCAAAGTTTGTGTATAAAAAGTTTTTTAGAATAAGGAGCAAGCAACATTAATTATTAAAATAAATAAACAAATTCTAATACTAAAAAGTATAAAATAATAAGACCTCAGTAGCGGGTCTCGCAATCGAAAAAATATTTTATTAACATTGCCATCACATAATTATAAAACATTAAAATAGCAAATTATAAGAAAAACTCATGATCATAATTTAGCGAAGTTCTAAAACTTATGGGAATTCAGGTGTGGTAAATTCCGAGTATTACAAGCTATTATGTATACTAGGAGCTGGGGTATGAGAGTACCTAAATCAAATAAATTAAAAAAGTGATTTATTACTTTATTCCCATTATTAAGACATTTTTGGCGTGAAATTTAGGTCCATCAAAATATTTCTATTTCTGGCTACAGGTCTGCTTCTCGCCTTCATCAAATACATCACGCCCCACGGCCAATTCTGTCGGAAGGAATAAGGAACGTGCTGCAAAATAAGTCGAATTCCTTCCGTGAGACGATGGAGCGCCAGTTGCATAAGAGGACGCGGAAAGAGACTCGCCAATTGATGCAGATCTCGTGCAGACAGATATCCACGCAGAGCCAGCTGCTGTAGGGGAAACATGACAAAGCGTGCAACGGGAAACTGCAAGAATGCATCCGATACATCACGGGTAAATACAGACCGTTTGTTTCTCAAAGATTTCTCAAGTAGGAACCACTTTTATTGCTATGCTGTACGAGCCACATTACATTTGTTCCCTTTAAAAAAATAATCATTCTTAATGTTCTATGTCAATATAGGTTTATTCATTTTTTTAAGATAGTATAATACTTCAATACTAATTTTCTAAACTCTCTGTGCATAAAAAGATTATAAAAATATTGCAAATTGAAAATCTTACGACTAAAATTCTCTTAGGTATTGAGTAAAAGAATTAGAATCCATTGCATACCATTACAAATCTTTGAGAACCTAACAAACAGTAGATAATAGTCTATTCCCGTAACTTCTTGTAGAAAAAGGATGCGGGGAAAAGAAGTCATATAATTGTGATTGATATTTTTCAATAGTTTTCACAATGAAAAGAAGAAGACAAATGTTTTATAAGTAGAAAAAACCTGAAACATTTTATTACTTGCTAATACTCTATAATTAATTTATTAAGTACACAACTCATAAACCCTCAAAGAAAATATAATATTTTATTAAAAAAACAACAATAAATGAATCTGAACTAACTATAAGTAATTTTAAGATAGTTGGATTGCGTACAGATACTGTGTACCGATAGTACGACAGGGGAGGGGAAGATATTTCGGTCACGGGGACATGGTTTTTGAGTTCGGGGGCATGGGATCAATAAATATATCGTGTGAGCAAGAAGTGCGCTGGAACGTGATAGAAATCCCTATTAAATATTTTAGAGCACCCCAAATATTCCTCAACCGACGTGGATCGCAAAAAGTAATTTGAGAAAAATACTGAAGTAGGGGCGATAATTTTAAATAAATTATTACGATTAAGTTAAAGGTATGTTAAGTTGACAGGTGAATGTATTAACCAGATATGTGATTTACACCCGGAAAATTTGTAACGCATTAATATTTATTTTATTTCTTCTTTCATTTTGATTTTTTGAATATTCAGGGGGAAAGGATAAGTGCCCCTCCCTACACTGCGCTGCACCCATGAACGCAGGGGAGCTATTAAAACACAGATCAACTCCGTGGTGACTATATAAGGTAATGTTAGCGAGATGAACACCTACTTTACGCGGACACTCGCTTACTTTAAAGTTTCACTGTCTTCGTAAAAAATTTGTCCTTCGGATGAAGCACTCTGCTTTATCACGAATGCCGACATAACGAACGTTTATCAAATTAGAAACGAAGTAGGGGTGTAAAATATTATACACACTTTTGCTGATAAGTGGGTGAGTAAGAGATTTAATACTGGTAGGCTGTAAAAATTTACAATTAAATATTTGTTTAACAATTAGTTCTTTCGGTTTCCTTAAAACGTCCTTTATTACAAACAACTTTTTCTTAAATTATCGAGCATCTCAATGGTCTGATTATGATGAATAAATATTACAAACTTCATTATAATTCCTCTAAAACACTTAACGAACAAAATATTAATTATCAGCATCACTATCTGAGTAGTAAATAAACAATAAGTGGATAACACCTCATTTCAGAGTTGTACCTATTCCCAAAAACCCAGCTCCCTACTCCGCTACAATAAAGAGCAAAGATGATTACCCATTTCCAACTAAATATACGAAGCAAGGTATTACTTTTCATTACTAAAACCAATCTGCCGGAATAAACATACCGGTCATTTCAATTGCTTAGAAAACGACTATCTTTTCAAAATCGTGTATCACGATTTACGTGCTACACCTCTTAAGGCAGAGGAAATAGCAATATCAAAATTAATAGGAATTTAAAAACGAAATAATGACGAATTAGAACTTAATTAATATTTACATTAGTCAACACATATTAAATATACATTCAATTGTTCGGTAATAACAATACATAAAAGATAAATAATAAGGGTAAGACCACATTACAATTGAATTATGTTTATAAAAAGGTGTATTTAGAAAGAATATATAGCACATTTAGAAATGATTATTTGCAACACTATAATGGGACTGGAAGATGATGCAAACCCCACCATTCGTGATGACAAACAGAGAGATTCCCAACGATAAGAAATTCCAATGCCTCGTACAAAATATAATTGTCAACTAAGGTGTATACACATTT
Source organism: Laupala kohalensis (assembly GCA_002313205.1). Lineage (NCBI taxonomy): Eukaryota > Metazoa > Arthropoda > Insecta > Orthoptera > Trigonidiidae > Laupala > Laupala kohalensis. The sequence continues at coordinate 153,081 of NNCF01127339.1, forward strand.
AAGAGAAGAAGAAAAAATCACGAGAAGCTTGTAGGTGTGACCGTATAAGTGGCCATTTCGACAGTTCTCGGACTATTATCGGGTGACGTTCACGCCGTCCGTACAATCAAGAGATTCTGTAGGGAATGAAACGTGATTCACGCTTTTGAAACACGGCAAAGGGAGTTGTTGTTGCAACATTCACCACCACCCCTCAAAAAACTGTTTTGAACGTCATTTGCTACATTACCTATTGACTGAATTTTACTAGACGCTTATGAACAAATAATTCGCTCGTTGTTATAATCATACATGGTATTAATTTAATAAATTTATATTAATATTTGGTATAATGATATTAGCTCGTACTAAGTATGTGATAAGTAATACTTGTGGACTCGTGCGAAGATTTTGCGGCATGAGAGTACCAATCTCTGAGACCATCATATCGTGAAAGTAGTATAAGGCGTATACACCAGTTTTCCGGTATGTTGTATTTAAGGTTAATAAACGAAATAAATTAATAATATACCAGAAATTCGAAGTTGTCTAATAGTATCACCTCTGGGGCAGTTAATGAACCAACTACATTCTGGGCAGTTTTAATTGAATAATCGAACTATAAGTAGCGTCTCCGTGAGACAAAATTCGAATGCAGTAAGTAATTGAAAACAAATAATAGACAGTTATGTAGGACTATGACTTCATTCCGGTCAAAAAATGAATATTTGTAATGATATCTCTGAATTACTTAAGAATGACGGGAGAAAATGGAAAAGTTTTATCTAAAAGTTACTTTTCAAAAATAAGATGTAACGATTCTTGAGATCGTACGTTTCTATAAGATCTACTCGAATTTCGAACAGTTCCATAACAGGATCCGAAACATTTAATGAGACTGTCGAGTTTGAACGCGAAAAGTTTGTTTAAAAACGTCACGTTATTTCGGTTATTTAGAACTCACCAAAAATTCTGAAATCACGCTTCTAGTAGCTATTTACTCATAGTGCCGGATGAGACACATACATTTCCTCCTCCAAAATGCTCTTAATTAACTGTATTTATTAATGTCAAATTTTATTAAACATCTAGTGATCTAAGAAGGGATCATGTCCGAAATAGCACAATATATATTGAATTGCTTCTTTAAGGCAAGAATTATTGTCAAATAATTAGAAATCAACTACGAAGTGAAAACTTTTGTCACCATGGTAACGCCACCATCATTTGTGAGAACTTGAAACACGGACAAAAAGGATCCAGTTTCTAAATACAAAATGAACACACCTCTTTCACACAAACAATACGAATTGGTAGCTTCAAGGTCTCTGTTAAAAGCAGTTAACTCGAATACACGATACTCACCCGTGCATAAGCATGCCGGTACAATTGAAAGCAGTTAAATGTTACAGCTGCAAAAGAAGACGTGTACAAAACATTGGATGCAAGATGCAAAAGCGAATATTTCTTTTAATGAAGCAATTACTCTGAACAAGTAACCTGGCATCTTAGGGTATTATCATGTCGCGGTGACTGAGAATACGCTGAGGGTCCATAAATTACGTTACGTACTCTGGAGGGGAGGGGGAGGATTTGTGATATCGTTACACTGTTACGGTGCGGCTGGGTAGCCTTTGTGCTACGTAACGCTTCATTATATAGAGCGTTTTTAAATCTTTAAAATATGTCACTGTAATACATGAAATCAACCGTTCTGCAACAGCACAAACCGACGAGGAACGGATAGTTAAGTCAGAGTGTCATAATGTGTTCCCCCATTTTCCGAAATGAAGCAAATTCAGTTCTGAATGGAGGGTAGAGGAATGGGCAAGCGGTTCGTAATTATTGAGAGGGAGGTTGAGATATATTTATAGGAGCGGGGTGTGTAAAAATGATAACTTCACCCTTAATAATTCATGGACAGTCCCTTATTCATACTCTCTTAGATTCGTCAAATGTGTTTACTCAAGGTCGTAAATATTTCTCGGTGAAACTAACCACCTCCCACCTAGGTGCCATTTAGGACACGCGCAGAAGTTTGCCCTTGACACCAAGGTCGTTTCCTTCGAGAAAAGTGTTCGTGAGGGTTTTTGCGCAATATCGCGTTTCTATAAGAAAGTTCGCTCATTACTGCGCCGAGTGTCTTTGTCGTAAAGCGGTCGGGAATCGAACGGTTTCCCTCGACATTTGGTGACGCGGCGGAGACCGGCGCTGTGCCAACAAGCCTGTTACGATCCCACGCTCCTCCAATCAGCGTTTCGTCATAGTAACTTGCTACACCAATCACTGGATCATCATCTCGGCGACTGTAACGATCGCGGATGACAACGTCGCAACAACACGACCGCGACCAGAAAACGAAGCATCACCTCCTTTTTCCGTTTCCCTTCTACAACGCGGACGCCCCATCCGCGTGCACGACCCTCGGTGGAAGCTTTTTGGTGAGAGAGATGGTGGGATTACTTTTTCTAAAGCCATTGACTCACTATCGGAATAAAAATAATAGATGTACGAAGTGAAACTTATTTTATCCTTTATTGACAGATAAGAGGCAAAAAAAGACACAAAAATGTCTGGGAGTTGGTACGTAGCAGTCGGCTCCCGCGCACAGATATCACGTTGGTACTGTATATTATATATTATTCTCCTGAGCAGATTCTTCAGTATTCTCAGAGGGGAAATAGAAAAAAAATATTGCCAGAATTCTGGAAATATTCCCAAAATGTGTTTCTTCAGCCCTTTCTTAAATATGATTCAGGTTATACGAAAGATGAACAAAGGAGGAGGAAGAAGGAAAGAAAAAGACAAGAAAATGAATTACATACATCGTTCTTTGCTAAAAATATGCATTATACTTGATTATTCTCACCATTGGTTTTCCGTGGTTCCCAACGGTGCTCAACGAATGTTCTAGTTACGTTATTTTATCTGATTATTTATTACATTATAATTATTATGCTTTACTTACGAAACATGGTATTTGCTTTTACCACAGGGATATGACTCAATAACAAATAGGTCACAAAACTTAAGTACCTAGTTAGAAGCAACTAGAACATTCGTTTAGAGTGAATACCAGGCTACAGTAAGCACAGCCCACAGCATTCTCGGACTTAAACATAGGCGGCCCTCAACCCCGCCAATATTCATAGTAACAGTTTTTTTTATAAACGTTAAAAAATTGCTTAATAATGCCCATTTGAATTGAAATCGAATATAGTCACTTAGCTTTAGGCTCCCTTCTCCCATGTAGCAAAACTTCATGCATTATATTGCGTGAACGTGCAATGAATGCCGTAACAGTGGCCCACCTTCATGACTTTGACTCGGAGATGCCGCCGTGGACAGCCAGGGAGGTAACTGTGAGAGGTGCGCCGGCAGCGGGGTGTCCGCCGCCAGCCATCCTCCTTCGTCATGCCATTCCTCTTCTTCCACCTCATCCGCAAGCGCAGTGGCAGCAGACGAGGCCCTTCGAGGCGGCGGCGGAGGCGGCGAAGACCCATCCACGACGTCCGCCAAGGAGCGTGCACACGCAGGGTTGAGCAGGAGGCGGCGCATGGGCCGGCCACGCGCATGCGCAGCCGGCACGGGACCAAGCACTGCGCACAACGAGGCAACGACACGGGGTCAGGCGCAATTACATAGCCTTCGCAGCGTTATTCCAAATATATTCTTTTATTAACATATTGCGCACAATTTGACTAATTACCAATCGCAATTAACTGATTCAATTCCATTATCTACATAATAAACCGAACATCATTTAACAAACAATACATGAGATGATTTTCTTCACGTAATTTGTCAAATCTTCAACAATTAATACATTGTGTATTAATCACTCAGTAAAAATGACTAGATGATGTTTAATACAGTACATAATAATCAGTTTTAAACAGTAGATAAAAACTTTTTATGACATTCCTATTTAATTACCCGCCGTCCGATGAATCCAAACTTACATTAGATATTAATTGAACTCGAACGAACAGGAAAAGAGAGACCCTTGATTCGATCCGATTTATGAGAATAACCTCCTAAACAAATTAAACTAGTCAAAAATTGCGTATGATCACGCGGGGAATAATAAACTAAGTTACTCCGGCAACAAGCAAAGGATCATTCCGATCAAGGGCCGAAGGGCGGATTTAATAGATTTTTTTATTATTATACTGTATCATTATATGTTCATAGTTCTGTTGCTACGTTCATTGTTTCTTGTTACAAATTGTTTGCACCTGACGACTACTCCAATCACAAGTGGAAACATTGTTACAGTTAAACACAATAAAAAATAGTCCAGAAAGGGTTGTAAGTGATTATGTATTTATTTATCTTAATAGTTTACTTTGTTTTACTGATAGGACTGTAAAATATGGCGACGGCGAAATTTAAATCGATATTCGTATCTGTACACTCATATTACAAGTTATTAAATCGTGTAGTAATTCAATTAATGATGAAAAGGGCAATAATGGCGAGAACTTATTCTGAGAATACTGCTTGTCCGTCCAAACGTACATTATCGTGTTTACTTTCAGTACTATACTTTATTATTGGCAAAATTCGTTTTCCAGAATTTCATATTATTGACTCAAACTATTTTCATCAAAGTTTACGCTCTTCCAGACAATTGGTTCTCAAAGTGTATTGCGTGTACGGAGGGATGCACACAAGGGGGGGGGGTTCGAAAAATGTTTTTTTTAGAAATTTGAAATATTTAATAGATAAATAATAAAAATACTTTTAAAAATACCATATATTAAAATACAAATCATAACAATGTTATATTAGTTTCTTTAATTTAACGGAGATCTTAAAATGATAAATAATTTCAGCTCATTTTCGAAACTGATGAATAAATAGTAAAAAGTCATGTCATCTAGACCGCTGCGTCGCGAGCGTGTGATACGGGTCGGGGGCTCATTTCATTTCTATCAAAAAACCGGAAGACTCATCGCATTCGCGTGAACAAAGAAGTGAGAAAAAATACCTGCACTGAAGATTCACTATTTTGCCTTCAGTGTATAAGTTAACTGCGCGTGATCAAGGTCGAAGCTGAATTTTGTATCTCGTCTTTTTTTTTTCATGTTTTGCCGTTCGGAAATTTTCGTGTTTCTTAAAATCGAGTGACAAATTGTATTGTAATTGCCTTATTCTCTTTCTTTTTATATTTTACATGTGCGGTAGGGGACATGTATCTGAGATTATTCAGTGAAATAATCCGATGAAACATAAGGAACCTCAAAATCTGAGTATAGCGCACATGAATCTGAATATATATGGAATCTGAGCATGGTACTTTTAAATTTTATAATTTCAAACTCTATTCTCCTAATTTTTAGCTGCTGTAATATAATTTGAAACCTAATTATGTATTATATTTTAATCTCATTTAAATTTATCCTTGATGAGGAAAATGGATATAGGTGATGAACATTCTTACTTTCTCGTTTAAGCGGTCTAGAGACAGTATTGCAACCGAGCAAAATAATAGATTTTGAAGCAATGTTTACAGTCCCTGATACCGAAAGTTTTTTTAATTCGACGCCCGTCTGTCTGTCCGTCCATCTGTGTGCACCGATACTAGCTAAACAGGTGAGTTAATTTCATTCACATTTCGTATTTTGAGTAGTTGTTTATGCATGAGCTCTTAAATGTTTTAATTTTTGATATTCATATCATGTACCCTTTGTATTAAAGTATATTTTGAAACTTTTATTACAAGCAGCTCAATTTTTCTTCTTCTAAATTTGGTATAGAAGTAGGAGAATAATATCTCTCAATCGAATTATTGCCTCAATTATTTTATGCTCTATATCAAGGGAGTTCAAAACTATTTAGTAGTAAAGATGTACCAAGCCGAGGGAGGCATCAGCTTTAGAAATCTATAGCCTGTAAAATAGCGGAAGGCGGTTGGCTACCTTCCTCACAGTCACCCCTTCTTCGTTCCCAAATGTCTTGACCCAGAGATGCTCAATCTAACATCCTTACCCTCCGCGATCAAAATAATTCGCCTACTTGATATTTCTTACGCAAATTATTTTTTACCGTGAATGTAAAAGACAAAGAAATTAGATTTATTTTGGATTCTGCGCAAAACTCCAAGAAAAATTGAACCAATCAACAGCAATTTTCAAGCAAATCACTTTCCCATTATTTTATACGCAGAAGATAAAACTACTGTTGTCTACATCAATATAGAATGCATGAAAACGATTACTTTTCGTCGTAAAGTTAGTTTGCGTACTATATAGGTAAGAGTCTTAAAAGTGTGTGCGAAAGCATGTGCATGGGTTTTGCACACTTTAAAAAAAATGAAGTAAGGGTAAATAAGCGATTATGTTGTAAATATCAATAAAGAGATATAGTTGTAAAAGTTGTAAAATAAATTTTGCAAATTGGGGGGGGGGTCTGCGTCATAGGGTTTAAGGGGGGGCACCTCTGCGTGTACGCGCTTATACTTCGTCAGTAAAGACCTCAAAACAGAACGTTGACCGTTAGAAAAAGTAGTAGCCAGGTTTGCAACGATGAGTTCTTTGTTTAAGAAGCATAGATCAACGCAGTCCAACTGGCGTGTTAGTACAATTTACATCAAACATTGGCCACAACTTAGTGTTATAAATGTGAGAATTATTATTTGACATGGCATGTCCGGTGAGAGAAAATAGAAAACTGTGTGTTCGAAATTACTCCGTCATCACGAACCCAATTTCACCCCTTTAGGGGTGGAAACCGTTTTGTTTTAATACTAAACATAAAAAATACTTTCTAAAACTTAAGAAATGCACACTTCTTAAGTTTTAGAAAGTATACATATATACTTTTCCGAACACACAGAGAGAGAGAATGGGTCTGCGGGCTAACGTAAGTTGGGCAGCGCTGGATTTGATGATTAGGTAGGCAACTCTTGGTTGAATTGGAGTAGAATTCTGTTGTGTGCACAGGTGCATTTAGGAGCTTTTGTTTAAACTATACAGATTACATCTGCAAAAACAAGAGATCATGACAAACGACCTTAACTGTGAAATCTAATTCTAAGGAACGAATAAATATCACTGGCAAGGTTGGAACACATCTATTTGAACAAAAGATTAAAACGTCAGTAAAACACTAAATTAAAAAAAACAACATATAATTTGGGTCTCTGATTAATTCATTAAAATTTTGAGTTGATTTTTGTTTGAAATGTACAATACTTTATTCGAGAAAGCAAAAAAAGTCTCCTTCCATGATTTACAGAGTTCTTAATCCAACATCATTCGCAGTCCATGTGCGATGCATGTTAAACCAATATTACGAGATCTGAACTAGTCATAAATTATATAAGCATATTATTCATACAGCAAATATAGAAAATGGTCTAGAACGCGGCTTATGTAACGAGACAACATGCAAACATGTGTTACACATTGCGCAATCGCTGCGGGGATAAGATAAGTTCGCGAATAAGTACAGCGCCCGCCGTGTTCTACATGGGGTCCTTTCACTCGTCCGTCGTTTAATCTGCTATTCGCTCCAGTGCTGTCACGCCCCATTAGAAGGGACGGCCATTTACCTTCCACACTGCATATATCGACAAGGAGAGTTACGGCCTCAGAGTTTGCATATTGCTTTGTTGCCTTTGCGTTTTACGAAATTTCATAACATATTGACATTATATTAGTATTATAACTCGTAGCTAACTTTTCATCTTATCTAGGAATTTTTGCTGAAATTTTTTAATCCGCCTCTGCCTTAGGTCCCTTGATCGGAATTGATGGGATGGTCCCTTGTTTGCTTCCGGAGAGTAAATTAGTTTATTGACAATAAATGTATTATTATTATTGTTGTTGTTGTATTAACAATTGATGTGCCGGATCAAAGTTTGTCCATTCCCATCTTGATTCTATATTCTATACTCTATTTCGATTCCTTAAACCTTGTACATACTTGCAGACAAATTCGAGCGATTTTCGTATCTAAATAGAGTCTTTAGACAATCGAGAGAAAAATTCATGCCTACAGACACGCTTTTCAAACAAAATCGCAGAACTTTTGACTCCTGTTTGAAATGGGAGACACGAGACAAGTCTTAGACAATATTGCAGAACATTTCGTTGTGTGGACATTTTGGCAGACATAATCCCGTTATTCTGTTTGACACATGGATAACACTTTTTGTTTTGTTTTATTTTGTCAAGATGTGACCTACGGAGAAAGTTTTGCGGTTTATTGAAGAGTTTCACGCGGCATCATGTTTGTGGGAAGTTACTAATTCCGAATACAAAAATCGTATTAAGAAGAAAATTGCAATCAAAGAATATTAAGTGGCAGTGAGTGATGTAGAAAAAAAATCCACAATTTAAAAACAGCTTTAACGCAGCTTTAACAATATTAAAACAGTTTTAACGCAGTGTCACTGCCGATCTTGAAGACGTTGGAGTGATTTCTCTTAATTTATTTTGTTGTTTCTTTACTTTTCTGCCTAAAAGCTGAAGCAATGCTTCGAAGTCACTTGGGATGAAACGGGTGAAGTTTCGGAAACCCATGCCATCTTCTTATTGCAAAGTTGAAAGTAAATTGTAATCGAAATGAGGCCCCTCCGCAAAAAGTTCACGTTTCCACCAACGATTCCTCTTTGGATTTGTTTCACTGTCCATGATCATAACTGCACAAACCGCGATCCCAACAAGGTCAGCCATATTTAGCAACTAACGAGGACAAATGCATTCAAGAGCGCACGCGCGACGAAGTCTCTAGACTGCATACATTGTCTGTTTACATGTCTTTAGACAGTTGCTCTGCATTGTATACAAGTGTGTACAAAATCTTATACTAGTCTTATATTTATATCTGATCAAGCAAAAATTACATAACCGTTTAATCAAGAAATTGTTGTACCGTCAGTAATATTTTGTTATTTATTATTGTTCGGTGCAGTGGCGTAGTGCATAGCGCACTCGCCTTCTACCTCTTGGTTAAAATCCCGATTGATCCGAGTAGTATTTGCTGTGGTGGACAAAGCGCGTTGTCTTTCCACTACAGCACGCACTCATCATTATTTGCCCTTCCCTTCATCCATAATACACCCGCCTCGGGGAGGTGTATGGCAGGTCACCCGGCATTCTCGTCACACCATTAGCTAGCATCTCGTCATTCCACAGTTACATTAGGGAAGCACTTGCCATCATCCACTTCTGACACTTTAGGCGCAAGAAAATAAAAACTATGTCATTATTGAATATATTGTTAAAAACTTACAATCTTTTGTTGACGAATAATATTTTTATTTTTGTTAAGATTTCACTACGTTTCGTCGTGATCAAGTAACCCGACGACGGCGTAAATCCACGTCGAACCGTAGTGAGTTCTTAACAAAAATATTATTCGTCAACAAAAGATTGTAAGTTTTTAACTATTTATTTAATTAGATTACATAATGGACGCCAATAGTAGTAGAAGTCATTATTCATGTAAAAAATATGTCATGTCAAATTCATTGTTAGTACAAGTGGCTTTTAATACAATGAGTTCACAAAAAAAAATTAAAATACGTTGCCCCGCTGTCTTCGGGAGTTCTCGCCTCACTTCGTGTGAGAGCACATCTGTGGCCGCGAAAAAGCTCGAAAGTGCACTCGCAAATGCACAGAATCAATGAGTGCAAAAGTATCTCTGACTTCATTTGGACGACCATATACCATTAGCGCTGACGATGAGTTTCCCAGAGACGAAAATTTCTATCGATGAATTTATCAAATATTTATTCAATTTGATTATTATATTCAATATATTATTATACTTGTTACATCTATTTACTTAAAAATGAAATACCAAATAGCCGTTGTACGAGTATATGCCATTCGCTGCCTTCACAATACAGAGGTTGTAGTAACTAACATACCTTCACTTTTATGTATTCTTAAGGGTATACCCAGTGTCCTGAAGACATGACTCCGTTCTGCAAATAATAAATATTGCAAAAAATAAACGCACCTGAGTAATTAACGTATATTAATAGGATGTGAACTCACAAGAATCTTCTCGAGAACCTAAAACAATATCGTCCAAGAAATAAAAACAAATACGTATAAGTCGTATGAATAAGTTTTTTCATTATCATAGCACGTACAGCGATTTTTTGTGTCGCGAAAAATGGGTGAAGACAGCACCTCCTTTTTCAGTTTACCGTTACATTCCAAGCCTTTAAACTGTTTAAGATTACAACACATATGGGTCAAAGCGCACATGCTAATCCTGCATGACATGTGCGGAAATCCTAAGTACTCTCATTATCAATCCAAAATCGTACGCGACGCTTTTCGTGAATTCGCAACGGTCTAACGAGAATCTGCCAATCAAAAATGCACTCCGGGTGAGGAGAAACCGGTTATGTGATACCGCATAACTGGTCCCATTACCTAGAATTGGATCAACGTTACTTCCACGACGGGTTAATATTAGCCGGGGAGATTGCGTATCTTATTAAACTTTCCTTAATCTCAATTCAAGTAACTGGTATTAAGAGAGAAACGACACAGAACAACGATAATTAAACATTGATGTATTCTTATTCGTAAACTACATTTTAATTTCCCCGACGGACACGAAATTAGCGAAACATCGTGTTATGTTCGGTGAAGATTATCGCGTGCACAAGTTATCAATTTACTAAGATAAGATTATTCAATTTGACCTCAATTAAAATAATTTAGACTTTGCGGCATGGGTTCAGCGTCTGCCTTAATTCAGAGATAACTTGAGAAAATATCACACTTTAAATATAATTATTCGTTATTACACAATACTTTTTGTAAATTACTTCAGGACTTCATTATTAAGATCTTTTGCATTTGAAATACTCATACAATTCTGACATGTCTAAATACTGAGGCAATGACCAACAATATCATAACTGTTTGCTTCAATATAATGATGGATGTAAGAAGATTATGCATACAGAAATAATCCAATGTTCCAAAATAAGCTTTTACAAAATGGCACAAAAATTTGTCATTTTATTGGGTTTTATTTAAAACACATTGTTCTCCTTTACAATTTTTGTTTTCATAATTATCATATCTTGAATCATAATATCATCGTTGCACCGGTCAAAGCACGATTTTCTGGAAAATGTATTGGATGGATTTCACCTCAGATTTCAAACCGATGCAATGTTTGAAGATGAAGGTTGGTTAAAATAAGACTATGAATGACGATAAAGACGAAAAAAATTAATATTAGGAGAGGAATCGTCGTAGTGCGTTTCTTAATTGTTACAGATACGCGAAAACAATGTATGACAATCAAACATTCTTCAAAAATAGCTCTGAACACTAAACAAAGATTAAAAAACCGTATTTAAATGATGTTAATAATAATAATCGGATGAATAGTTCCGATTATACAAGGGTATTTCTGAACTGCTGCCACCGCCTTTGAGATGTGCCCCAGGCGAAAAATCGGTCGTTGCATCTGTGCGCACGACCTTGACTTCTAGCTTTCAGGGCACTTTTCTAAGCACTCCCAGTTTCTATCGGAATAAAAATTATAGATACCCGAATTTGCGCTTGGATTGGAGGTTTTACACAAGACCCACATGAATGCTAGATACACCGAATTTTATTCTGCGTTGACTTATAGACAACACAGACAAAATATTTATCATGGCAGGATAATTTCGTATGATCCGTCGAGTGTTTCTGACGTTACTTGATGCAACTTAAATATAAATATAATTCAAAATTTATAATAACAGTAAAAATATACTTTGGAAAAGATGTCGAGAAAATATTTAGATATAGATTTTTTGTGGGAGGTAAAAATAGATGTTAGCTATCCCAAAATTAAAAAAAAAACGTATTTCTTGAAAATACGCTATCTACCTCGACAGTAAACTTATTATCAACGAATTAAGTGTTGTTACGAAAATCATACTCAATTTCCTTTGTAATATCGGTGAAAATATACTGCACACTCGAGCTGAGTTGGGACTGTACACTCGAACAGTTCAGAAAACACATCTGAACAACATTTTAAATAGATATCAACGGAGATTAGAAGATAAATTTTTGTCCAAAATCCAAGTAAGCAAAGTTAGGGGTACTCAACTAGTAACTCAATTTTTTTTCTTTTTCTTTAAATATGGAATAACACTTTTCAGGAATTTTTCTCCACACCTTCCCAGAACTAATACCATCCTAAAGGTACATCATAATGAATCAGAGATTCCGTTTTCGTTTTCAAGAATGTTACTACTCTTCTAATTCTGATATGGTCGTTCGTCTACGCCATTTTCTGTATCACACATAACTAAAGGAATATTAAGTTTTGAGTAATTGTCATAATACGTAATAAGTTTCTCTCCGAGTTTCTATTTCCCATAGAGAGAGTGCGTGGTGTGCCATTCAAGTTTGAATGCGAAGCGAAAGAAAAATACATCTTCGCAACAGGAATCACTACAAGATAAGATTTCGCTGTCAGATCATTCCACTCACATATCGGAAGCATTATATGTGACGGAAATGACGTAATAATACAAAGTAGTCTTATTTCATTACATAGATCATTTCCAAAAGGTAATTTTTTTGTAAATATACTTTTTTCTCTACTCACAGCTAGATGAACACGTGGGATGAAATGGAGCAAGACATCATTAACCATCTACCAGTGGGGTCCGTACGAAGCATCTTTCGCGACGAGTATAAGGGACCGTTATTAAGGAAAATGATTGATATCCTATGACTTTGTTCCTTCTTATTACATCAGTATTTTTTAAAAATTTATTTTGAAATATTCAATTATTTGTTCAAAAATATAGCACCGACTACCGATGGGGTCCGTATGGGTATGTATTACATATTTTTTCTATTTATAAATATCATATGGTTTTGCGTTTGAACTGTTTTGCTGTTACTTAACACGCATTGTTCTTTGATATTAGCTTATTGTAGACAATTCTTCGACAATTTCATATCGTGTAAAGTAACATAAGAAAACCTTTGACTCTCTCTGCGTGATATGGTTAGAACTGCAATTTATTTGAAACTACAATCACCAGCTTGTGGTTGACTGAGAGCCCGGTTGTGTCCACCAGTGAAAGATTCCTGTCTTCGCAGAAGTACTTTTGAAATGCGAGTTTATGTTAACGGAATGCATATGCACACCGACATACTTTTCTCACCTATATCTCCAATTTTAGGCGCATAAGGAATCCCGCGCTTTGTTATTGCATGAGAGTTTGGCTTCTACTTTTTTCCGTCTGATGATGAATGTGAAAGTGACGTATCTGGTGAAATGTTTTGCCTCATACTACCTTCACAACTTGAACGAATGCCAGTTGATTTATCATGAGTGAGTTGAAATTCCCATGAATCAAACAATGAGCGGGAAAACAGTGAAATAAATGAAAAGAGGACTTTCGAAAATGAAATGATTCGGTATTTCGAGCTAATGGTTCAGTCGCATGGACAACTAGTAGGATGTGATGTTTTGCGTCAGCAGTCTGCTCCGTCTCCTAGGAGCCCAGGTCTTTGCATGTCGAAACATCGATCCGACTGTTTCATCCTCAAGTTTTTGATGCAGAGAAATGTGTAAAATACAACTGAAAACTGGAATGATATAGTAATAATAATCGAGGATGAATCATGTAAAAACATGGACACCGAAAAAATGGACAGGTTAGTATTCCTTTATTAAGAAAGTAAAGCTGGTAATTCTTCGTACGAGATCCAGTCATACTTATCCTAGAATTGTCAATATCAGAGCGTACAAAAGCACACGATGTTAGATTTACAACAATAGTGCAGGTGACGTAGACACCGATGATCAGACGATTCGATGCTACACTGTCCATTGAGTGAGCAAGAGATGTCCATTAGTTATTGTCTAGTATCTAATCTCATTGCACGACACCCGAAATTTGGAATTGATCTTCAGCGTATTTACACTTGTTCGCGAAGTTTTATTTATAAATAAATAAAATGATTATGGTTTATAAATAATTGTTACAGAAGAAAAAATACAAGTGTATTTGTAAGGAAATCACAGATAATAATAAAAATTTTCTGGAGTCTTTAAAAAAATTATAAAGTGAACTTAAAAGGATAACTAAAGTGAGGAAGATGAGAGATACGTTCAAGGAAAGAGGAAAGGAAGTTTACAAGTAGACATATGCGTGAGATGAGAAGTACTTTTCATAAAAAATCGTACGAAAATATTAAATATGAGTCACGACATGAAAAATATGTGTTAAAAATTAATTTTCAAGAAAATTGGTTTAGTTACGTGCAAAAGTTATTTTCGTCAAAAAAAATAATAACAAAGGTTTAGGAACCTTGTTATTATTTGTTATTACTGGCAGTCAGTGCTATAAAAAAATTGCGTGAGTCGGACGGTTAAAATTTTTTGCAGACATGTTCATCATAAAATCTGCTCTGAGATCACGTGGGCACTTCGGCGATATCTGAGACAACTGACAAAAACCGAGACAAATTATTCGCGGAAAAATCTACGAAACCGACGATAACCGAAGTCAGCGAAAACCGTGGTATTACTATATAATGGAATACCCCATGCCTTGAGCAACCACGCAAGCAGAGAACAATGCGGCTGCATTTCCCCGTCTTGAAACAATGCAATGAATGCACTTGGGTTCAAGGCATAAGGGCCGCAGTCACGTCTAGCGAACGGAGCGGATCCAATTCAATTACAGGCGGTCAGTAGGCCATTAGTGTAGAGAACGCTACCTCAAGAAACTATTACATCCTGGCCGGCGGCCAGCGTATAATTTTCGCCTCGTCACACAACATCCTGCGTTGCAGAATAGACCACACAAAAACTATTGGAGCGAGATTGTGGTGAGGATAGATAAACTTTAGACAAGAGCATTTAAAAAAAAATTCAATTCCATGAATACTTAACATCTGCAGACATCATACAAAGTTATTGGATGGAAACGAACACTAACATATATTTTAAATAAACTATCTGAGCACATAGGGCTTAACTCAAAGGAATTTTGTTATTTTCTCTCATACCTTTTTATGTTGCCATTATATTTAAAAAAATCATTTTTGAATACTAGAGGTTTGGTAGTGTGTAATATATGTACATTAGAATCTCTAATACGTCACAGATTTAATAAAGGAAGCAAGTTTTCACGACGACTTTTCAAAAATTTTGTTTCAACTCGCATCACGCAATAAAGAGACACAAAGAGATTTAGTTCACCATGATTGTGAGTCAACATTCTTGTGATGTCTCCTCAAACACAGAATGATCCCGAATTCATAGTGCAAACTTTAAGGGTTGGTACAGGACACTATAATATTCATTTATTATATAGGAATGTATGGACACAAATGACGCGGTGAGTCGCAAACACTCCTTTTTTATGGGAACATTTGAGAAGTCTTGTTTATGCGACTCCATTTGCCTCAGATGATCTCGTCGCTCGAATATCCGAAGCTGCTGCACGTGTGCGTGACATGTCTGGCATCTTTGAATGTGATCGCTCCACCGACGCTGTCAAGCATGTATCACCGTTGGTAGACGCTATTTCGAACAATTGTAAACACTGCACCAGACAACGACGCTGTCAATAAACATTTTGTCTTACCTTTCATGTTTTCCTTCTTGTGCTTGCACCTCATCGCGTCACTAGCGTCCATACATTCATATATAATCACTGATAGTTAGTGTCCGAGACCAAATCTAGAAGTTTTTTCAATGAATTTATCCAGAATGCAAAGTACAGGCAACCCACTTTGAGTGTGAAGTGTCGGATGATATTAAGATCTATGTACAACGTAGAAACCACGTAAAATTACGCATACATATTAAAGTACGGCAGTTTGTATTGTTTTATTACTAATTTTGAATTTTTGTTAGTATGACTATTAATTTTCTATGATTAAGTAAATGTATATTTTTCTTAATTTCATGATTTGTTTTACGTTACTTCTTGTAGATTCTCAATGTATTTTATCCAATTAATTCGTAAGATTGCAGGTCCTATGTGTGTATATATATATATA
>NNCF01127339.1:169142-196382 GCA_002313205.1 Laupala kohalensis
TGTGTGTGTGTGTGTGTGTGTAAGATATAAAAAAAAATTAAACTAAAATCAAACATGCACGAGTTATAACATAGGTAAAGCCTGAAAATCGGGTGCTTTCAACCTTGATTTATGGTTCACCCTTGGGTCACTCAATTGAAGAGCTTAGATGGTCTTTATGTGGGTGTCGCTCAAATTGCCGTTAGAAATCATAAATCACGCCTCAACAGTTTCCGATGGAGAGATATTACGCAATGTATCACTCGTTCGTTCCGTTATAAAAGTAAAAGAATTTTCTTTAGTCTGTGTAGTTCATGGATGTCAAGAGAACGACACGCGATCGAACTTGCGTTCCTCCGCGTGCTCAGAGACCTAAATCGCCATAACAGCTTCTGTTATCGGAAGGGTTTAACAAAATCCTTTTCTCACCTCTGCGACCACGCGTTGCCCCGGTTTCCGCGCAATGAAACTAGCGAGTTTGAATGTAAAGCAATATATTTCAGTATTGATTATAAACAAAATCAGAATAATGTAAGACAAAATCAGAAAAGGCAATAAGAAATGAAACTCATAATAAAGAAAATATTTGTCGGGACTCAAGTAGTCAAGTTACGTCCTTTTCAAATAAATTAGTCAAATAGCGTCTTTTCTTGATGTAATTTTTAAATGCTGTTTTATTGGAAAAGGTGAAAGATGAAATAATAGGGAATCATCAACACTCCTTTTAAGGCTCTATGACACTTCATTTGTTCGTCAGGTTACACCGAAAAGAAACGAGAAATCAAGGGGAAATTTGTGTATTAATTTATATGACAGAAAGATATCTTCGAGGATTGATCAACAATAAAAAAATGATTCTTTCTTTTACAATGCCAACGTTTCGGCAATTTATTTTGCCTTCATCAGGGCTACAATGAACATACACGATTTACATTATTCATAGTACACTTTGAAACATCTTTTAAACACAAATAATATATCGATGATTACTCCCTATCTAACTATGAAAACTGTTACAAACCCATACCCAAAAAATCTTATTATACAAAACCACATACATGTATGCTAGGGAACCACACCATCATCAATAACCACAGGCCGTAACCTCTGAATACAACACAGTACATCTCTACAACCTTCCTGGTGTAGGTCAAACATAAAAATGGCAATTCATAAGTTCAGTCATGGCAAAACAACCCTACCGCTGCTGCCAACCCACTTGTCAATAATATCTTTGTACACATTACTTAAATTGTCGGTATCAGTTTGTATATTACAAGTTCTATCACTTAACTTAGTGATTTTAACCATTTCTTATATATATATATATATATATATATATATATATATATATATATANGAAAATCAAAACTATGTTGATTTGCCAAAGCATGTTTTGCTAAATCACACAAGGGTTGAGCCTTCCTAAGATCATACATATGTTTGAATCTCCTTTTTACCAACTGTGAGGATTGTCCAACATAAATCTTATCACACTCATTACAATCTACCTGATATACAACATTTTTTGTGTCAGTTTTCTCAATCTTTTCTTTTACTTTACTAAACAAATGTCTACCAATATTATTGCCACTTTTACATGCAACATCCACTTCTTTATTTTTCAAAGCTTTACTTGGCCTTTTTGATAGACCTTCTACATTAGTAATTGATTTAAATATAGCATGCTTTACATTTTCCTTACTCTCACCTATTTTGGTGTCCCTCACAGAGGTATTATATAAGATTCTATTTACCAATTTTGTTTGGAAAATTATTATTAATTAACATGTTATATACAATTTTCAAGTTTTTTTTTTATGGAATTTCTTGCCACTTAATGTAAAGTGCTCTAAATTTTCATGCAAGAGCAGTATTGATCTTCTGTACAATTGGATGGTGGGAGTTATAATTAAGATAAATATCAGATTTTTGGGGTCTCCTGAACCAATCTATATTTAATTTTCCATCATGGTTTCTGATCTAAAGTGTATCGAGGAAGTGAACTTCCATTTACTTCCATTTCACTGGTAAAAATATTTAACAATGAAAATTGTTAAATATTTCAATGATGTGATCTACATGGTCTTTATGAATAGCCAATAACAAGTCATCCATATACTTGTATAAAAAAATTAAATTAACATTTTCATCCTTGGTCACATTATCCAACAGAAAATCCATAACTGTGTGTGCTATGATGGGGGCACAAGGTGACTCCATGGCAACATCATCTACCATCCCATAATATTTGTTATTATAAGTACAGTAACCTTCTTTGCAGCATTAATTAAATAATTGAATAAAATCATTGCGATTCAATTTGCATGTCTCTTGAATTTTTTCATACTGTTACAAAATAATACCTAAAGCCAAATTCACAGGAATATTAGTAAATAATGAACTACCATCTAATGATAATAATACATGATTAGGTGGAATTATTATATTTTTGATTCTATTTACAAAATCAAAGGAATCTTGTACATTATATTTCTTAAATGTTAATGGTTTAAGTAAGTTGGCCACATATTTACTCGATTCATAAGTAGGACTATCGATGAAACTTACCTCTGGTCTTACGGGATTTTCCTTTTTGTGGTTTTTTACCAGACCATAAATTCTAGATGCACGAGAATTTGGCACGGTTGTGTACATTAATTCTGAAGCCCCATCCTGGCCCGGGTTTTTCTCCGTTTTTCCTTCGGGTAGAGGCGGATTTCTTATACAGGTTCTCTAGGCTTTGTCTAGGGGCGTGTTTATTGTAACAATAAATCGTGAATTTAGTGAGTTTTTTTTCAACTCTTATGATTTTTAAACACTATTCTCAGAATAATCTATAGTTCGATAATAACTTGTACATGTAAATTTTCAAACATATTTGCGTTAAATTACAAACATATTGACATAATATATGTATTATAACTCGCAGCTAACTTTTTATCTTATCTAGGAACTTTTGCTGAAATTTTTGAATCCGCCTCTGCCTTAGGGCCCTTGATCGGAATTGATGGGATGGTCCCTTGCTTGCTTCCGGAGAGTAAATTAGTTTATTGTCCTCCACGTGGTCATACGCAGTTTGTACTGTTTTTTGACAATAAATTTATTATTAATTGACTAATTTACTTTTAATGATGCTATCTATTACAATTCCCTTATCTTTGATATCACTAAGCATACAATCAACATCAGCAATAATATCATTCATTGGAAGACTATTGTAAATATACAGTATGCCAAATTTTGGCCCTAGAGATAAAAATTCAGCATTCTGATGTGGAAAAACAACATTGGTAAGGTTGACCAAATTTAAGTGCCTAATGATTTTTATATTATTATTCTTAACATTATTGGTAACTAATTTATCAAATTTCATGATATGTTTCTCCTTTTGTGCACCAAATGTTTGTTGAAAATTTTTTTTTGTGAACAGTGGAAAGTTTGTTTGATGTCTGGTGTTACCATACTAACAAAAAGTGTAGTATTCCTTTGGATTCTGGATTTGATCCATTGTATATCACTAATAACATGCTTAATTTCCAAATTAATTAATCATTTTTAAACCTATGTGTTACTTTTTCTACCTCTTGCTATTTTTCAGTACAACCAATTAATCTATATGTACATTTAACATTTTCTTTGATATGGTTAGGAATGATGTTATTAGATCTACATCTCTAACATTGTCTATCATTATTCCTACAAGCTAGTTTCCTATTGTAATTAGCCAATTCCTTAGCTATATCTTTACATTTAGACCCAAACAAAGTACATAAATGATTATAAAATCCTGTATTGTTCTTTGTGTACACTACGCCATCCGCGTTTCCTAATAATCCCACCAAAAATCTAACCTAAATCTATCCTAACAAGAAATCAATGGACATACACGTAAAATATATAATACTAAAACTTACAGCTAAACACATAACATCAATTTAAAGATAAGAGAGGCATGATTTTATACAACAAGGTTCAGTTAAATGTTATTGAATTCGTCAATGGAGGCAGGTTAAATTGATCATGACAGATCATACTGTTCGTGAGATTTTCACTGGCCAGTGAGAGGTATGTGAGCTCATAGTAACGTTCTTGTAGCATTTGCCGATGCTCAGTTGGAGTACAGCGTCCCAGGCCGTTGGAAGATGCAACACGCAGCGACGGTGTGTGGATCCATCAATAATAGTTAAAGTTTATATGATCGCACTGTTTCCATGACCACAAGGAAACCATATTCACGACAGTTCCAGATGTTCGCATCACATGGTTGAAGGAAATGCATAGTTTTACCTCACGCACAACACGCTTCACAAAATGATCATGACGGACGCAGATATGACCCGATGGTGACTCGACGAAGTCTGAAGAGAGAGCGATGCTTGAGCTAGTGGCTATGGGGTCTTCCCATGTTAACTCGAGGGAAAACACTCCCGCGCAAATACATTATTATTGAATTGTTCGTGTGCAAATTAAAGAATTTGATACAAATTAAAGAATTTGATACAAATTAAAGAATTGATTCAATGTTACATTACAAATTAGAAAATGGACATTCAGAATTTATGTGGTGATTTTCCATGTAAAGAATAAGTAATTATGTATATTTTATCATCATGAAATGTCTTGGTGAGAATAGAGCTCTCTAGTGGCAGATTGACGTACTTAAGCCTTTTAGATCTATTGATAGTGTTAGATAATATTATTAGCTACTGGTGGAAATGCACCACTGTCGAAAATCTGTGAATTCTCGTTGGCGATAGTAAAGAAATCACAGCGTAATATATAAAATGTCCTTTACGTAATGTTAAAGAACGTCCGTGCATTCAATTACGTGACATGAATTGCATTGAACGCGAGCGTCCAGTGAACTGGCCAACAGACTGACAGAGGCACCACACCTTGCAATGCACATGTGTTCCTCAAATGCTTTCGCTATGCAGGAGAGAAGGAGCAAGATCCCAATCACGCTCCTCTGTCTATTTGATATCTCTGGTTGCTGTCATCCATTCTATGAAGCGTTTCCTACAAACGAGTAACAAGTAAATTCGATTTCAGACAAATGCTTCACACTGATATCCTACAAGTCTAATGATGTAGAAAAAAACGTGTAAAAGATTGATTTGTATGTAAGCAAGATTTTAAATAATTACAACCATGTTTCAAGTTTTTAGTTGACTATTACATGCATTGGTTGAAAAAAAACAACTTAATTGAAATTATATTTTACCTGAAGAAACAATAATTCAAGGGGCCATATATATATATAGTAACGCACCGTGAGGGGGGTTGGTTCCGACACCGTTACACGGCGTTACGGTGGGTCACGGGGGTGCTATTTACGTTATGTCATGTTTTATAGGAAGATTTTAAGCTTAATAGCCACAATGTCACTTGCTGGATCCGCCCCTGCAAGATATGTGAGAAGGGTGGCACGGGAGGGCAATTCATCCAACACTTTGTAGTTATTGTAAATGGGAAATGTAGTGTTATATGCATGGAGCGATAGGGGGTAATAGGTGGGGGCCGTTTAGTTGGGTTTACCAACAACTTGGTCGACGTGGAGGGGTTAGTAGGAGTAGTTAGTAATAGTAAGAGTTGGTGATACTAGGAGTGGTAGGAGGTGGACAGAAGAACGAAGGAGATTCACTTTTCAGTAGTCACAGCAACATGAACTGGGACATTAATGTGAAAAGCTAAAAGAAAATTTCTGGCAGAACGGGAAATTGAATCATCCAACACTCGAAACAACCACATCGGAAGCGACGAAGAAGCAGAGAAAAATGGCAGAATAGGGAACTCAGTGTCCAAACAAAACAGCTCTTAACGTCGTAGTTACCGCCATAGTCTATTTAATACTGTTTAATCAAGTCAATAAAGAAATTAAATAAGAAGTAATTAACTTTTTCCAGCAGAATCAGGCTATTAAACTGAGCACCTGTTAACAAGCATAGAAGCCACTACGAGAAGCTGCCAGAGCTAATTAACTTTCTAATCATAAGTTAATTAAATTCACATTTCTAGTTCAACTGAACTTCTTGACGTGGGCAATGTTTATCTTCCTATGCGATCAACTTATGTGAGAATCGATCGATGAATTTAAATAATATTTTTTCGTGAGTCAAACAGTAAATTTTACTCGATTATACTGTTTAGTAAATAAACTCACAAAAATGTTAGGTAAATTATCTCACAAAACTTGATTTGCTTGTTCTAGACTTTAGAATCTTACGTGAGCGAAAGAAGTCAATGATCTTTCATTGAAACACAGCTGCAGTCACGAAGGTCAGTGACAAGCATTTACGAATAATTCTATGTAAATTTCGAAGAGGTTGAAAGAGGCTGTGAGACATTTCTACAGACGTGCAGCGGAATCTTTCAAGATCACAGACAAATTATGTTGATTTAGTCTCAGGCGAAAACAAAGAAAATGAAGAAAGACAATATGTTGGCTTTTATTATTGCGAAACAATTATGATTTGACGAAGGAGGGAAACTGACGGGAACGAAGGAAGATTATGAAGACTTTTGTGAATACGCAATGAAATGTGCGATAAGCGACATATACGAGGACTACACAATGATTATAGTTAAGTCCATCTCTCAGGACAGGCGCGTTTAATGAAGCTTTCGAAGTGACGTCATCGTATTGAGAACGAAATTCCATATAACAACTTCGTTGAAGATATGAAAAAAAGAACAATTACACAATGCTAATTTACTGTATTTTTCATAGTCCTTCTGTAAATGATGTATCTAATACTTCCGCACTAAATTACATTATAAATCTTCTTCATCGTTTCCTCCAACAATGGATACTGGTCGCTTCGGTTGCTGCAGATCTTACGTTTACTTGTCGCAAACATTTTAATTTTTTTTATAGTAATGATATAAGGAATGTACACCAAACTTAAGAATTTATATTTTTGTCCACTTGTCCCTCAGTGTAGACCCACTGTGCGAAGGAGCACGTGCCGTGGACGAATCAGCTGTCCCCTTCGCCTAGCGCATGCGCCGTCGCCTGTACAGTGGTTTGCCCTTTGTACCCTCGGAGCTCTTTGCTTGGGCTCGCTCCTTTCTAATGGCGGCGACGGCGGGGCGCTTCTGGCGAATGGCTACTTTCTTTAGGCGTCAGCACGTAATCAGGGATTATCTTGTGACCCAAGTCGCTCTGTCGGCGCAGCAAAGGGTTCCGGGATGTCGCGATTCTATCTTATTCATTTCGTTTTCAGGATTCCGCCAACAAAGAAGCTTTTCTTGCTTCCCCAAACTAACACATATTTCATCACAAACTTTGTCACACTATATGTTGAAAAAATTAGGTGATCTAGTTTCGTGAACTATATCTTGGTCTTCAAGTACAGAAATGTATTAATAAACATCATTCGAAAGAGAAATACTTCGATAGAATTTTCCCATAACTTTAGATACAAGAGGACCACAAATATAATTTTCTCTCCTGAAAATACAAAAGTCACTTTTCAGACCGTAAAGCACTGGGTCCCTTACGCCTAGAGGTTCAAATCCCATTCATGTCACAAAATTTTAATGCAAAAAAAAAAAAAAGAAAGTAATGTTATCCTTTGTTTTCAGAGAAATAAAAGAAATTTGAATTCAAGGATACACAAGTCCGTTTTATTCCATTATAGGTTCTCATAAAACATTAAGTATTTAAAACTAAGAAACTTCCTACATCTCACGAAACTTCCTTGGGCTAGAGGTGTATTTATGTTGCAAAAAATGCGTGAGGTAAAACAACACTTACAACGTCGGAACGAGTACAACCATGTTATTTCGTATTTCACACCAAAATCTTTCGAAATTTTGAATGTATGACTCGGATGCATGCCTGGAAAATTTGTGTGATATGCGTATCTAATATTCAAAGTGAAAGGAATCCAAACTTTGGAAACTACTGAAATTAATCTTACTTATTTCGATGTCACATACATTCGTTCTCGAAACACTGTTCGTATAAAATGATACGGAAGACAAATCTGCTCTCTTTACTAACACAAAACAATTTATAAATATTCCGAAATTATTTCAAACTTGAATGCATTCGTTATCGATCTTATCAATACTTCAAACTTTATTTTTAAAGTTTACCTATTTTATAATTGTTCAAATGCATAAATACCTCTTCGAATGCAACATAGTCGCTGGTGATCATGGATACGTCATGCTTCTTCTTCTGCGAATTATATTAGGTAGAGCCAATAATCTGCAAGCTCGTTGCGGTACACTAACTGTAAAATTATTTTGAGTTTTCAATATCCGTCAAGACGACAAAATATGATCTTGTGGACCAACAAAAATATCTCTCTAAATATATATTTCATTTTTGTCGTGATTGATAAAAGTACTCGTATATGAGAACGTTGAAAATTAATGGTGCAATAACTATTTCGTTGTTTCCAGAAGTGCCACCTTTACCAAAGTTTACCAGGTAAACAAACGCACTTAACTCCGTAAAAATGTGAAAGGGAAAAAATCGCCAAGTATCTCTCATTCCGACCCACATACGAAGTAGAAGCATAAAATTTTTTCGTCGGACCACGAATGAATCCGTCGAAGATACAAGATAAAGAGTTAAGCTCAGCAAAGAAGTTGCACGTCTGTGCGACCGTCTCACACGCGATTCGATCCCGAATGCCTCACTGATTCCAGAGAAAGCACAGCGACGGACGGAAATTGCGAGCAGCACCTTTACATAATTCATAGCAAGGAGGCTGGCAGGTCGACACGTAAATAAATGGAACAATCTTTAGTTCGAAACGCAACCAGGGCTTGTACCACTTCTCAAGTGCCTGCTGCCGGAGAGAGACTTCGACGTAGGGAAAAAATAGCGCTATCTCGTTAACCGAAGAAACTCGTTTCCTTAACATTCTCGTGTTATTAGAACTGCGGAACAAAATAGAAATCTCCAATTCTCTGTTTAGGTGATCAGTTATTATATACTTTTCTTTACAATTTTAGTATTCTTAAGTATTAAGATGCACCACGTTTCACCCCTGATATGGATCTTTTTCAGGAGGTAAGTAGTATAGAAACGACTTATACGTAGAATAACTGACCAAAAACAAGCAAATAAGCCAAAATTAGAAACGTATCAAAATAAACAAATTATAACAATTAATAAAAATAATAAAATAAAAATACTGGATTGTTTCGTTTCCGCGGTCAGTTTAGAGTAATATTAATGTCCGTAGTCTACATCAATTCTAACACACATCGTTGATTGTAATTCTTCTCCATATCTCTTCAATATTCTTCAAATTAAACATAAATACTCAGTTTCTGGTTTTGTAATTTTTCAGTCGTGAGACATTAAAAAATTTTTTTTTTTCATTTCTCAATGTAAAAGAGTGTACTTAATCATCGGGTTTTAAGAGTCCGATGCGCACCGCTGGGACGGATAGGCTGAGAGCTCCGAGATTCGGCTCACGAGACTTTTTTTCGAAATTCGATTTATTTGTTTTTTATTGAACGTTAATGTCTCCCCTTTAGTGCAGAAACTTCAGGAATTCTCGAAATACGACACAAGGTGAAGCAACGAGACTAAGGCATATATCTTAGAAATTCAACGAGCATCACCCAGCAATTTTTTCGAAAACTTTTTACATTTATTTTTACCTATATCAATGGCGATTTTGAAAGAATAGCTGTACAAAAATGTGTAATTCCACGCTTGCACAGCAGCGGGAACTCGACTAGTAAAAATAATACTAAACAAAATGTGAACTAAATTATGTTGAAATTTCATTTTAAAAAAATTTCAAATTGAATTTCACAATGATCTGTATAACGTCAAACAATATTATTTGAAAAAAAACAAACAAACAAACAACAGGTATATATGGTACATGTAACCAATATATTTTATACGCTTTATGAAAATCAACATGTCCTGCAATAAAGTAGGTTCGCAAAAACTATAGAAAGAGGGAATATGCAATATATTTCTCACATAAGAGACATTCTCATCAGACTTAAACTCAACGTTCATCAGACGTATTTCTAAAGAGTGTAACGTTATTTCTGGAAATAATGTTACAAGAAAGCAGAAATAAAATGCAGTCATGAGAGATTCAAAATCCTATAAAACATAGCGTTCCGTTTACTTTGCGAAAGACACTTTCATTTTCATCAAGAGCAAAAGAAGTGGTTAGTAGCTGATTGGCGAGTTGCGTATCGCCGCCTCTCACAACTAAAGCATTAATTTCTTCAAACGAATTTTCTCAGAGTAGGTTAATCCAAAATACTTAGTAATATAACTTAAATGTGGAGAAGAATCGGAGACAAGAGAACATATCTTTCGGAAGAAAACGCCACAGAATTAAGTGAAAAGATGATAAATACGGAATCGAGATACAGACATTTGAGGAAATACATAAATAGATACGGAGATAGAAATCTCTTAGATTGCGGTGAACCTCACCGCCAGGTAACAGATTAATCATGTTACGTCGAATGAAAATGGGAGACGGGACCGGGATTCGAACCCGGGACCTTGAGCTTTACGCGCTCATGCGCCTACCGACTGCGCCATCCCGTTCGCCTCTCGGGCCCGTCTACCATTCTCATTCAACTTGTGAAACCCAAAGACCTCTGAGGTGGTCTCGTAGAGACTAAACTCCTCATCTGAGGCGACTCCCTATAGGAAGTCCCGGGTTCGAACCCCGGTCCCGTCTCCCATTTTCATTCGACGTAACATGATTAATCAGATACGGAGAGTTAAGCATAGTCTAAAAGGTTGCTGATGGTAAGGGTCGGACACAGATAATCACATGAAAGTGAATGAGAGACAAATCGAGACTTAATAGTTTTAAAGAGAACGTCGTGGAGTGTCGCAAGGTTGGTACACGAAAAACAAACACGTAATAACAATTAAGTCGAATAGTTTTGCGCCATTTATGAAAAGAAGAAAAGTATTTTCTGATAATTAAAAACCTCCTGGGAGCGTGGTTCGTGCAACTTTGGATTCGTTTAACGATGCTGTGATGAACCAAGATGATGAATATCACAGAGCAATAATTTTAATTCGAAAATATTAATTCGTACGCATTAATTTGGATATGGATGAAAGTAGAATTTATGCCCTTTACGCAAAACACTACATGTGTTGCAAAGAATAAACGCTATAAATCAGTCGTGTGTGCAGTACTAGTGATGAGTAAGGAAACCACATTTATCCTTTATTAACTTGAAGATTATGCTTTTATAGTTCTTCAATTATGCTTTATTTTGTCTTATAAAATATTATACTGAAATATTTTTGTCATAAAAATAATTCACAAAGTCTTGACTGTGACCACTACAAATCTAGATCTCTGTATTAGATTAGAAAATTTCAGACAAAGCATTATATTTCAAAATACAAAGAATTGATAAATAAACTTAAATAAGTAATACATGACTTACGACCTATGGACGAACAGTATATATTTTGTGATTTAAAGGTCTTAAGTCTGGCATAAATTAATTATACTATATAATGGACGTTAACTGTAGCAGAATCGATCAATAAATTACAATAAACAAATAAACACAAATGAGAAGACTTTAAACATGAAACTTGTACCTACATGAACCAGTTAAAAAAGCAACCATATGTGTAAAGTTCCGTTCTGGTTTTAGTGCTCTGGGGTCGCCCTGGTGATGAGCAAGGATTGTGTAAATGGTGACGCCTTGATTAGAGAAAGCAGTAGATGTAATGAGAGCGAGGAATATGAAGCGTACATGGTCATTTTGCACTTCAAATTAAAAAAAATATAAAGTCGAGTTTCTTGCGCGATTACTCCACATTTTAGAAAACAAATTGATGCGCTCGGTCGCAAAACACAACGTGGCAGACGCATGGCGCACGACATGGTACGGCTCACATTTTTCAATACCTGGACCATTACATCAACCTGAAATGCAATAATGATCTAATTGCGCAGACTGCACTATGTCGAATGACTGTGACAGCGTTCTCACTCCATACACGTTGATGAGCGGGATTGAGAAGTTTCGGGGGCCGCTAGTTAGCGCTGGTGTAGATTAAAGTTCTTTATAAGGAGAGAGAGGCGACAACTCGAACAAAATTCCTGGAGTGTAGAGAAGATTCTGAAACTTCGGCGGATCTTCTGAGCGCGCATCATCATCTAATAGGCACATACCGTCACAAAAATGGCCGCCCTTTGCTTTTGTTTACGTTGGTTTCTTAAGCGCAAGTAATATTGATAAAATCGTATCTCTAAACTTATTTCAATACTAGCTAATTACCCGACGTTGTTCGGAATTCTTTTTACTTGTTAGGCCAATGAACCCACTCGCCGGGAGACGCACCGGTCGAATTTTCGCTTCCCAGGCAAGACACAACGGCGGCAGCGCTGCTGCACCATTTCATTAAAACATTCTTTATATCTAAACCATTCGTCCAAATTTTACGATTTAAAAATGTTTTTAATCTTTGTTAAATGCACAAAAAAACCACTATTAAATTTGTTGATGGTTGTTTTTTTTTGTCTTAAATTATTCTCTTAATTTGAAGTATTTTAACACTCCTATTTTTAATAATGTTTTTTTCGATAATGTAGGGAAACCTTTGTAGATAGACAAAAGCTGTCGCGGACTTTTTTGTACAACTCTTTGAAGCGAACAATATTGCCATTCGTAGTTAACTCTAACCGTTTAGGCAGCGTAAGCAAATATACCTATCTTTTTTCCCGATTTCATCGACATTTATGGTCAAAATCATTGTCCACCTTTAAAAAAAATAAAAGATAGTCTATGTTTATCCTGAACATCTTAACTATATCCTTGTCAAATTTCAACACGATCAATTTAGTGGATTAGTCATGATTAAGTAACAAACACACTTTTGCGTTACGCATTTATATATTAGTATGGATTTTCACTAAATCAACATTAATTTCATTATAAACCTAAAATGTGAATTATACACTAATTTATTATACACTAACTGGTACTATTAATTTTATTAATATATTGTTGATAATAACAACAATTATAATATTAATAACAATAATTATAATTAATAACAATTATTAATCTGGTAACACTTTTACAAAGTATGCCATTTATCAACTTCAATTTTATCTGTTAAGAGTACAGGTCCGATGAGGGAGGCTATAACCCCATAGCCCCCCCCCCTCCCATAGACCCACCACTGGGTACAACCACCTTTCACGGCCTTCACGTCTCACTGCAGTTTGACCAAAATGGCTGTCACATTACTAGTGGACGTGTTTCAGCGGAAGTATTTACGTAAAACTTCCCGTTAGAATATTTACAGTTTCTAGATATCCCAAATTGTATATATTGCATACGTTATTTATTTATTTCATGGCTTATTTTATGATGTGGCGAGGTTCGGATCATCAGGTCTACACCTCTTGTCTTCACGTTACGGGTGAAGGGAACAGTAAGGGAGATGTTGGAAATGTATACAGTGTTCCTGACCCCCCACCACCACCACCACCACTAAGAATGCTAGAAAAGCGTACATGCAAATTTTAATCCATTTGGGTAATAATAACCCGTGTTACAGAGGAGTTAAAATTTAAACGGATTGTAACATTGAAAATAAGTAATTGTTGCGGAAATTGTAAGTAACATTTTATTTTCCAAAGTATTGACAAGCATATGTGCATAGAATATTTGGTTGGTCGCTGAACACGAATCTAACGTTAAAAAGAAGTTTTAATTGATAACTGTCATTATTTTCATCGAGAGACGTCAATAGTAATGCAAATATGATCTACTCCAAATATAACGCAAATAAAGTTGAAACTGTTTTGAAATAAAAATTATAGTGGCCATTGATGATGACAGCATACGTTGTTGAAAACCGCTGACACGAATAATTTTTTTGTCTTTTGGGGGTTCTATTATTTTTTTTCAAGTCAAGTAAACCGAAAACACCACAATCGCCCAATTGTAATTGAAACTGGTTTTTTTTTCGCGAACGACATTCTACTTTCCGTACACTTGTATTAATCAGAATGTAATAAGGTGAATGTGATAGAACCGAGCCATTTGCTATACTTTTACGTAAGCCGCAAAAGCGGATAGCGCACCGCTAGTCCCCAGGGTCCCGCCTCCGCGATCCTAACCACCCACTTAGCGCTCCAAATTGCTCTCCGCTGCCGCCGCTGGAATAGTCCCACTTTATAATAAACTTTCTCCTGGTCGTTCGCACAAATGCCGAGTAGCGTTTATGAGAATAATAAATATTGCCCATGATATCGCGGTCGCATACTTCGCCGCAAGACTTCATTGAAGTTAAACAATTACCACGTTCAGAGAACGGGTTGCGCAATGCTGTTCAGTTTTAATGCCTTCGCTCGCAAAGTAATGCGGTATCGCGTCTAGAAAGACAAAGTGGGCGGGATTTTATTCGAAGCATCGGAAATTCATTAAAAATACCTCATTTGCTCGAATAATCACTACGAGAGAGGTTGCAGGAAACATCACAAAAGTACATAAAAAGCACGGAACTCGGTACATGCAGAAATCAGGAAGGTGCAATTCTACTAGGCTTCACAGATACTACAATATTCCTTCAGAATTATTATTATTATTATAGTCCATTTCCAACACTGAATCTCGGATTGCATTGGTCATACTATATTTTGAGGAAATTCATCAATTGATCTACAATGTGACTTCTTTACATTCACTTAAAACGTAAGTGGAGACTATTATTCTTGAGTTGAGACTAATTGAACCTAATAACATTACTGAACCTGGGTCCGTACGTACATTGTCTTTACAACCAAAACTACATCACACACCACTCTGATAAACGAAATGGAAACTACGAAAAAGAATTCTATTTATAATAATAAATTTATTGTCAAAAAACAGTACAGACTGTGTATGACCACGTGGAGGACAATAAACTAATTTAGTCTCCAAAAGTAAGCAAGGGACCATCCCATCAATTCCGATCAAGGGCCCTAAGGCAGAGGCGGATTCAAAAATTTCAGCAAAAGTTCCTAGATAAGATAAAAAGTTAGCTGCGAGTTATAATACTAATAGAATGTCAATATGTTTGTAATTTTACGCAAAAAATTACATGTACAAGTTATTATCGAACTATAGATTATTCTGAGTATAGTGTTTAAAAATCATAAGAGTTGAAAAAACACTAAATTCACGATTTATTGTTACAATAAACACGCCCCTAGACAAAGCCTAGAGAACCTGTATAAGAAATCCGCCTCTACCCGAAGGAAAAACGGAGAAAAACCCGGGCCAGGATGGGGCTACAGAATTAATGTACACAACCGTGCCAAAGTTGAGTACACATAAAACTAAATTAATATGAGCCATACGGCAACACAATCATGCAAGAAAATAGTTTTTGAAATTGTTATAAGTTATTTAAAAAGTGCTACAGCAATGGCGTGATAAAGTACAAGACGAATTTAACTTTTATTAAAATCAATAAATTCTTTTACAGTGTAGAAGCACTGGTGCAGGAGGTAGTTTTTAACCGCGGATTTGAAGATATTCAATTTCATAATGTCTTTTATATAAACGTAGGTTTCCGCGGCCGGAGTCAGTATGAACTTGTCTGTCTGGGAACGACTCCGGCAGAGTACGACAGCGACTTAGATCTGTACGAGACTGACATTGCCCTGAAGAAGGTCACAGCATGATGGCCGAAACGTTGGTAGTTGTATCTACTAACACGTCCGGACAGACAAGTTCATAATTCTATTTATGTTGGTGGGCGACGTATTTTACAATACTGTAGGATATCCATAAATAAATGAGGGAAACATTGGGTCTCTTAATGAATTATGCAAAAAGCTTTTTTGCCTGCGGAACCGTCATCTTCAGTGCGGAATATAGAGATTCACGGCTAAATAATCTTCAGTTGTGAATATAAAGCTTTATGCAGTAAATAATTCAGAAAGAGACGTAATGTGTTCCCCATTTATTTATGAAAACTCTTTCAACACCTCACTATCACCTAATAAGTAGGTTATTCGTTGCATTTTGTAGAGTGGTCTATATTCAAGAATGGTGTAGAAGAAACTAAGATTAGGAGATAGAAATAGGTTTGTTACACGTTTAATATTTTAAATGATGTAAGCACATGTTTAATTTATTTTGTATTGCCATATTCTTTCTTCTTTTAAAACGTAATATGATGTAGAATTTTGTATTTATTGTCCTGACAACGATATACAGAACATCAATAAGAACGAACGGCAGAAATCTCTCCTAAACGGATAAGGTATTTAAATGATGTGCAGGTTATTTAACCTCAAACACAAATATTGAATTCCAATAATAATAACAAATTAATCTCGAATAATTAAATATTTCAATATTCTAATAAAAGAAATGGACGCTTTTCTCACAGTCCTGGAAGACCTCGCTCAGGTATGAGGTAATGTAAAGTAAGCCACACTCTGTATGAGAAAATGATTCAATATTCGCGATGCAGTCGTCCTGTTGTTTTTGTCAAAATTCAGCGTTATATCTTCGAATTCTTATTTTTCAGGGCCTTGCAATGGCACTGAAAAATAATTAATAATAGTGTCAATATCTCTGCAATTAAAGAAGCAATAAATCATTTCATCATAATAAATCATTTATTGGAAAGTAAAAATCAATTTCTTTGATTTTTACTTTCCAATAATACAGCATATGTAAGGAAAAACACATCGGTCGAAAAATAATAATTTCGGGATATCTTCAGATCTATACGAATTGGTTCCAGGAGAGTCTTAAATTTAAATTTATTGTCAAAAAAACAGTACAGACTGCGTATGACCACGTGGAGGACAATAAACTAATTTACTCTCCGGAAGCAAGCAAACATCTATTTTCAAAATTTTGCGATGATCCACTGTCGTATGTGTGTGTGAAGAACTTTGTTTATCCGATAACTCACGAACAAATTAATGCATCGAAACCAAACTTGAGATTTTATTTTGAATGCATTGGGGATAGAAGCCGTTTCTGGACAACTCATTCCGATTTCATTTACACACCATGCTCCACTTCCGTTTTTTTAAAAATCCAATTAATATAAACATTATTATTGAATTATGCGTCCAGATTGCTAAACAGCAGTTCCGTACGTCGCACCGTTTTTGAGATACGGCGAAAAGATATTACGCAAAAGTTGGAGGCGCCTAATTTAGATCCACCTATGAGGTAAATGCTAAGAGTTTAGGGCGGAAGATAATAATTCCTTCTAATTGTAGTTGAATGAGATGATATGAAATGAGGCAGCAAACATTTCATGATTGTGAGAAGAATATTTTTATACAAATTGATCTGTTAAATGTTTTTTATCAATATGCATGTTTTACTTTTTATATATAAATATTTATGACTTACTTTTATTGCTATGTAGACTGTTTACAACTGTGATCTGTTTTTAGAGGATTATAACTGTTAAGTAGAGTGGGGCGCATTCCAGATTTTTTTAGATTTTCCCTCCCTTTCTATTGTTACCAGGAAAGATAACTTGTACATGAACAATAATAACTTGTACATGTAAATTTTTTGCGTTAAATTACAAACATATTGACACTGTATTAATATTATAACTCGCAGCTACCTCTTTATCTTATCTAGGAACCTTTGCTGAAATTTTTGAATCCGCCTCTGCCTTAGGGCCCTTGATCGGAATTGATGGGATGGTCCCTTGCTTGCTTCCGGAGAGTAAATTAGTTTATTGTCCTCCACGTGGTCATACGCAGTTTGTACTGTTTTTTGACAATAAATTTATTATTATTATTATTATTAAAGAACGTGCAAAGCAGTGTAAGCTGAAGGAGCTCTGGTATCCCTACCCCGTTTCTAATAATAGTTCATGCGTTCTTTATCCACATTCCTCTCGTATTCTTTCTTTTGCAACGTCGTCCTTTGAACCACGTCTTTCCGCGATTCCCAGTCACCTCCTCACACCGCATGCAAATTCTGACCTGATCTCCACACTTTCATTTCACGTCGAAATCACAATCGAGATAAGCGTCGAGCCACGCAACACACGCGATAGATCGAAACGCATCGAAATCCGGATGCTGTAAACCCCATTGTTAGCGGGGTGACTCCGCACAAGCGAATGACATTTGCAGCGCCATTGCATAACGAAAGATTTTGCGTTCACGATAACACATATCGTCACTCAGGGATGGAGTTCATTGATAATGTTGTTAAACGGAAAATATTGTGTTCAAAAATAGCTCGAATAAATATGAATCATATTTGGAGAAAAGAAATAACAGAAAACAAACGTTTCGCCATCAAGAGAAATTACCAAATTGTGATTAGATTAACTTAAAAAAGTCAGAAATTAATAGAGTCCTCGTAAAGAAAATACCCTTAGAAATAAAACAAGGATACAAATTGCTCGACTTAATGGTAAAAAAGTAAGAGTTCAACAACTGGGATGAACAATGGTGACAGGAATGAATGTAAACAAACGTAAATAAAATCCCAACCACGTTGATAACCCTTTGCTTAATTTTATCAACATTCGTAATATTTTGTGACATTTACCACTTCACACGTAAAACGGTTTAATGCAACAGTTCATAGAAAGTTCTTATCAGCGGTTATTTATCAATAACTAAAGATATGATATCTACATATTTTCATAATAAACTTACTCTTTACACATTTAACTCCTTTACTATGTAAACGAAGACCTGAGATTCATAACCCCCTTCAAGGCATACGCAAGGAAATTTATCAATTTTGTGTTTCACTTTCATGGAAATTTCGTTCTTTGCTTGAAAGTAAAGTTAATCATTGACCCACACCAGGACGAGAAAACGCGTTCAAATAATAAACAAAAACTTCCTTTTGAAGGTGAGAAAAATCGACAATAATCTGACGAGAATGTTAAAGCAATCCAAAAGATAGCAATTGATGGTTGCAATCATTAACAATGAAGTTTAAGTCAATATAATAAAAATGACTTATTAATGTAAAATACTAATTGCGGATGCTACTGAAAATATTCGTAAAGAAATTTACATTACTTGTCAACATTCAAATCTTCAACTACTTTTATGAGACAGGACAATATTATTCCCAACCCAGAAATAACCTAAAATAACTACTCACAAAGATAAATCGCTATATAACAATAACTACTCACAGAGAAATCAATCCTGCAACTCCTTGGAGAGTGAAGTACAAATAATTTCACAGCGTATAAAATAATTCTTGCTGTTGGCACTTAAAATATATAACCAAACACCACCTCTATCACACAAGTAGCATGAGACTCGCTGACCAACAAGACAATGAAAACAAGTAGTCCCAATTGTTAATGATTGCAACCATCAATTGTTTAAGAAACGTTACCAACATTCAGGGATCAAACATTCGCTTCAGAGCAGTTATAACAAATGACACGCTATTTAAGACGTGACCTGCGTGGGCGACAAACGCGAGCGACAACTTCAAGCGACAGAAGTGTAGCGTCGCGTCGCCAGGATTGAGTGTCTTGCATGGTTGCACGCGCGATCGGTCGGCTCTTTAAGCAAGATGGCGCCACACCGCAAACAATACGTGAATATATGTGACAAGACGGATTTATAGCGAAATGCGTGGTTCTAAGACAAAGTTACCATGAAAACACACAATACATTTATCAGAAAATAGCACCTTAATTACATTGAATTTTAACATTTGTACTCGCAACTGTTTTTGCGTCCTAAAAGGTTTTTGAATATACCAGTGTGTTGATTTGTACTTTTTATTTCCTTGAAAATGGCATTAACGATTACATTACTACAAAGGAACTAATTTGCAACACCAAAAAAATTCGGTTTGTCGTGTTTTGAACTTGCACAAAACCGTAATCACTTCGATACTACATGAGCTAACCAATAAAACACAGTAGCCTCAGGCGAGATCATGACGAAATGTCAAGACGTACTCGATACTACTACATTTTATTGTTTACAAACGATAATCTCTAGTATGATCAAGTAGGTTGTGTGAAATCAAGGAGACTATATACTCTCAAGGAGACTATATAGTCTCTTTGTGTGAAATGTAGCGTCTGATGCGCGAAAAAACTCAAGCATGTTTGAAGTTCAAGCGTCGTCGAATGTCGCGCATGTAGCGCGTAGGACAGTCTCGTGTTTGAATCTTGTCGCTACGTCAACTACGAGCGTGTTTGAATCTTGTCGCTTGAAGTTGTCGCACACGTTTGTCGCCCACACAGGACACGGCCTTAATCTCCAGCGGTCAGAGCGTAGAAGTGACCTCCATCTGTGGAAGCAACGATCGAACACTGCTTTGTTCATGTCAGAACAGAGCCGTACTGAAAAAAAAAATACTGTTCCGTAACTACTTCTACTATAGCTTACTACTTCTTATATACTTCTACAAGAATCACACTAATCACTTCTACTTATATTGAGAACAGAAACAAAATTATGGTTCCTGTTCTGGAATGTACAATTTATAGAATAATAAATTAATTGCTAAGTAATAGTTTTAAATAATTTTAATAATCATAATGATTTTGTTATAGCTTTCATTATCAGGTCGATGTGATTTGTGGGTTTGGGGGGTTGAGACAGATGGGACGAGATCAGTATGTTCCGGTTTCGAGCCCCGATACCTCGCAATTTTCACCTGGCTGTAGATGATGCATATTCCTTAATGTTTCAAATGATATAATTTAGCACGAAATTTTACTCGTTTAAAAGAGATTTTTGAACAATGCGTTCATTTTAAGTACATAATACTCGTACGGTTGCAAAAAAATAGCATTTTCAGTAATTTCGACATAAAGCGATCGACACTCCTCAGTAATGAACATACAACTTAATAATTATAAAAATGATAAATTACACAACTACCAAGTATAATAATTATAATTTTGATATGTGTAATTTATTTCCAAAAGGTTAAATCTTTTACATCAAATTTACATACATTCCTTTAATCTTGGAGTAATTATTCATTAATTAATCGTGTCATCTTTTTTAGGAGAATTGAATATATCATACCTGTTCGATATGTTGTGGTTGATAAATACAAACATAATAAGAATAGGAAACTATCTGAAATGCGAACATCTGGACTTTCTAATTCTGCGCGCGTCATATTTGACTCAAATAGGGTTAATCCCTGTGACTTTATGTCTCAGCTAACAAGCTTCACCGAATCAAATTTTAAATTTATTTCAGAACGATGAAAGCAAAAATCATACTTTTTCAATGCGGGTAAACTAAATTCAATGCCGAACCGGAAGTAATAATAAGCGAACGCTCTCCAGAGATCGTGGTCTTCCCTTCGCGGAATCAAACGCGGAACTCCAATAGAACAAAATCGGTCACGCACGCATTTGCATTACAATATTTCCCATTACATCAATAATTGGAGAGTACAAAATGAAAAGTTATCGTGTTGGATTGTATTAAAGAAGTGAACATGATGTTTCAAATAAGTCTTCAACCACAGAAAGTTTAACTGGATTATGCAATCGGTGATCAGGAAAAATTATTTATTGCTCGCCAGCAAATAATGGTTTCGCGTTCCTATGTTGAATGACAGGTGCTCGATCATTACTACGATTATGACAACAAAAACGAAATCGATTCATCATTCCATTCGACTGGAGGTGAGCAAGTTTGAAGGAGTTCGTACTAGCGATTTGATGCAGTACTCCTTCACAGTGTTGATCTGCGCAGTGTTGCCAAACAGCAGAAAACAAAAACCACCTTCAATAAAACTTTCCTCTTACGGAAATTAAAAACTAATTACTCATTTTACATGTAATATAAAATTACGTGTTCTTCATTGTTTAGAAACATCGAAGTTGATGCTTGATTAACACACGTAATTAAATAGGTAATGGAATTTCAAAACTTTAGGAGATGTTATAAAATTAAATTTACTTAATTTGTGACAAAAATAATTATACTATCATGAAAAAATCTTTAAGTACCTTCTGAAGCTCGTGTCGCCCCGACACTCGTATGAGGTACGCAAAAGTGGTAAGTCCAAAATTAAGAGATTTGGGATAATTTCTCACATGACGGTCACCTTTCCAGAGACAAAATAAGGTAAAATCATAGTTCTCTCTCTCTTTTTTTGTTTGTTTAGGTGCTATACAACACTTTCCTACCGCTCCTACAAATTCTTTTCTTTCTTCAGAGCAGCGGGGAAGAAAGTTCACGTGACTGATGGATTTAACCAATGAGGATACTGATATTGAAAGTTTGGAAGAGGTCGAAGATGAAATATGCAATCAGGATAATTCAAGCGAACGTGAACAGAAAAAATATAAAATGCGAATGTGTACATGTATCTAGACTTGTTTATTTTGAATATGTTCTTTAAGTTGTTAAGTATGAAAACTAGACCTATTTCGTTTCTAAATTTTGCAATTTTACAGTTTTTCCTGAAGCTAAATTTTAAATCTATAGAAAAACTCATTAGTGTAGTTTGATTTTATCCTTATTTTGATGAATGTGCTAGTATGGCGTAAAAGAAGTAGGACTGACGCTATAGGACGGGAAATATTAGCGAGGCATGTCCTAATTCTAAGAAGTTGTAAAGATACGTAGTTCATAATAAATTTTAAATAATTTAGACCGTCGATGTACAATGTGTTCATTAAGCAAAATTATTTTCGGCAATAAATGTATGTTCCTTAGTTACATAAAAACTAACTCACAAATAAATATGTTTGGAACACATACCCCTCCCTCTTTGCCCACCTCAATTGTAATATTCAGTGCACCACCGTTGTATGACCATTTAATTGTAACGAATTGTAAAAATTGCAGAGTTAAGTGATCTCAAATTCAATATTTTCAGTGTTAAAAGCTATGTTCTATACCTACATGAGTAACGATATCACCAATAAGCATGTAATGTTCATAAATATTTTTTAATTTTAATTTTTACAAGTTCCTGTTTTCCTCCAAACCATGTTTTGGACCTACACCACTTGCGCTCTGCAAGCTTCATTCAGTATGTCTGACTAGTTAAGTGCTGAGTCTGAGTGCTCATTAAGGAATACACCATAAACTCGATTTTATAGACTACTGTTATTTTCTAGTGTAAAAACATCGATGAAAAATTGTTTTATAAAATTATTTCTCCGGGACAAACCGCGTCTCAGTAGACATACAATCGTTTCGGTCATCAGTAGTACAGTCCCAGGTCTCTGTAGCTACCTTTGGCAGAGTACACCAGCGACCGCGGTATTGCCCTGGAGAAGGCCACAGCAAGATGGCCGAAACGAGTGTATGTCTACTGAGACGCGATTTGGCCCAGACAAACAAATTTATATTGACTCCGGCCGCGGAAGTCCTAGTTTACAAAAATTGTTCTGCTTTTAGTTCAATTACAACAATCAACAATTCTTATTCGGTACTTAATATATTAATGGAAGTGCAACTTTCAAAGATTAAATTATGATAAAAAACTTTATATTAATAGAATACTACAAAAATATATACTTACGTAATAATTCTCAATTTCTTCATCTCTTAAGCATCGCTATCCTCCCGTTGTGGCAACACAGTGTGTGTGCAGATAGCACTCACCCACTGAGCTGATCGACTTCTTACCTCAAGATCGATAAGGAAACTAGTTTCGAGCGTAAATTACACGCAAGGTCCTCATAAATCTGAGAGGTGAAGTAAAAGAGGTTATCAAAAACAGTTTTTGTTGTGTCTGACTCGAAAGTGTAACACAATGTAATGTGATTAATGTCCTTCAGAACACGTAACAAACGCTACAACTTTCGCTGCCAAAACGGCAAACTGCGATTTATTGCGAAGGGAAATGATTATTATTATTGTGCACATCGACGACTATCGAAACGTGTCGAGTCAATATATGTCTCAATGATTATAACAAAAATATACCTCGTAAGAAAAATGAAGAAAAAACGCAGGGAAAAATGATTTGGGAAACCAAGATTGTACATCCAATACGTCGTTAAATGTTCACAACAGGGAAAATAAATGGATCAATCAATTTCGAATTACAATTTTATAAAATACAACACAAACACTCGAAAGTTTTGCAACGTCAACAGCCAGGTGAAAAATGCGACGGACCGGGACTCGAACCCGGGATATCCTGCTCGAAACTTTTGTTTGCTATCTTTTGCTAGAAGACTCATTGTAATACATGTGGGTTTACGTTAAATTTCAGCGCTAAAATTATATTAAAAAAACATACAATTTTCAGAGATAAAACGCAAACAAGGAAGGCCACCTGTAATGATAAGGAAGTCCTAAAATGGACTATTACCATGAATATAATTAACAAATAGTATGGAACTTCGAGATTGAAGATTCATGGTGACGAAGAAGATTCTAATGTACGATCTGAAGTCGAGAATTCTCAGCGATAAGGAGGACCTCTAGCACTCCCACGGTATCTCGAATACAAATTATGATGGGACGCAGCGACTGTAATGATATAAATTGTTTGGAAAGAGGCTGGTGGATACGCGAGATGAAAAGGACCGGAAACTTAACATTGGACAATTGGGTAAATTACATATGAGACTAGACAACATACAACATAATGGAAGAATATGTGAGTATAATGCTAAGTGTCAGAGGTGGATTAAGAAAGGAATAGATGTGCTATATACATGATAAAAAAAGAGAAAAGTAAAAGAGAAAAAGCCCTGGTAATAAGCAAAATGATAACGAACAGAGATTTCTGAGCGATAAAAAAATTCTAACTATACTTCGTTATAATGCATTGAAAAGGAGTTTTGAAATAAATGAGTTTTGTCGATTTCGCTCTATTGAATTAGGTATTTAACTTTATAAAAGAGTTCAGTCAGCGAGTATATAATAATGTATTGTTCCTTTAGATGGAAGAGAATTATTTTCCCTGTGGAATGCTGAATATTGCAGAATTTCCTCTTCTGTTCTTTTTGAAGACCATGGACGCGTAGAATCCACAAACATAGTGCTTATAACTGGACTGAAGAGATGACCTTAAACCGTTGATCATACAGAACTACTTTTCCCGCGACAGATGGGTTTCGTTTCAGCCTTGGCATTTGGATACGCCACATCGTATCATTTTCTTTTAAATACTACCTTTCTGATTCATTATTTGTAACGGCGAAATTAATATTTCCTCATTGTATCATTTGCGTACTGTAGTATCCTTCACTTCTTCAAGTTTGTTTGTTAATTGTTATTGCAATCCTTTTTTATTAACTTTAAATATACGTACAAAAAATCTTTTCTACTTCGATTCATTTGAAAGCGGGAAGCCATAGATCACACAAACAAACACAAACTTGATGGGGGAAATATGGAACTTTGTTATCCCTTGGTGGGGGTAGTAAATCGTGGAGGGGGTAACTGCTTGCTGCTAAGTAAATAGGATGGTTTTCTATTCACTCGCACTCTCCGATTTGCTAATACTTCGTACTAATCGTGCTTGTTTACACGTGGATAGAAGCGCGAGTGACAAGCGTCTGCGCCAACTGGTGACGAGGACTAAGCTCATGTAAACAGGCTCGTGTAAAACCAAGGAGGCAGTTGACTAGTTCCGATTATTGCCACCTGTTTTTGTTATTCGTATTGCACTACTTTCAAAGCGTACGATGGTTTTGTTAAAGTATATGCTGTCGAACGACAAGAGCGCAGCTTGGCGACGTGCACAGAAACTAAGTAGTTCCAGGTCATACACAATTAGCTTTAGTCTAGACCTAAGGTCTTCTAGAGAGTGTCTGTAAATTCAAAGGAAAAGTTAATATTGGGGAGCCATACGTAGAAATAGCTTTCTAGGACCCCAGGCTAGAACAGCAACAGATAATCGCTGCGCTTATATAAAGCGTGTGGCGAGGAGAACAGTTAGACGTTGCAATTAAAGAACACTTGAACTACTATATTGTTCGATATACTATTCAGTAGCATTGTCTGCGCACAACCACATCATTCGCATCGTAAACATATTAAAATCGTTTCGAGAATACGTTTTCCTCAATTCCAAATCAAACAATCAAAGGATTCGAACATATTATTATGATAATGTGAAACTAAACATACAAAATGAAGTTAAACATTCTACTACAATTAACGTCAATTATATAATCAAATTAAATAAATAATTATGGACTTACGACATTTAGCGGACGACCAGTGTATATTAAAACACAGAAAAGCTATATATATATACTTTTCGTCCGTTACAGATCGTGAGTCTTGAATTATTTTTTAAATTTGAAATCAAACATTAATTACTTCGCGTTACAAAAACATTATATGCAATAATATAATACATATTATTAGATTTGGTATTCTGGTTTATCATGGGTGATACTAATTCTATTTACATGTTTTGGAGTGAATGAAGAATAATTTTATTTTGAGTAAATACATAGTTGCATATCTCTCATTTGCTTTCCAAAAGTAGAAATGACCAACTAGGGAAACAAAATGAAATAATATCCAGATTTATAATTTGAAAGGATGATTTAAAAGCAGATAAATTAACGACTCATGTGTAATTTTTTTAAAAAGAATTAATTAATAGATAAATTTAAAAAATTGGGTTATCCCATATTGCCAAGGGGCGGTCGGTTTACAAAAGTTACTTCTCCTTCGGGCACAGCACGATTGGAAACATCTTCTACCTAGAACCTACTTTGCCGAAAACGAGTCACAATATATTTATACGAAAACTGCAAACATATGTTATCTGAGAGACACGCATTTTAATCTTATCACTTGATCGGAACATATAATACTTTAACCTCGCCTCCCGATACATTTGTCGAATTTCGCTTACTCACATGGAAATGCCACACAACGGTAGAAAAAGAGAATTATTATGGGAAACAATTATTTTGAATGAAACAACACAATTTTTTTTTTTATTTCGGAAAATTTGTAATTTAGTCGTGTGAAGGAATAAGGCTTGAATACACACCGATACTTCCACTTACTTGTGCCATGCTCCTTCCTTTCTCTTTTCTGACCTCCCTTGGTCACCTCTTGTTCTTTTCGATCCCGACGCTATTAGGGCTAGGGTATCTTTCATTTTCCTCTTCTTCTTCTTTTTTTTTTTAAATGTTGTTTAGTAAAGTTTTAGTAAAGTTGGAATTTGTGTTTAGAGTTGTAATGCAGGAGGGTTTTTAGTGGGTATGGTTGAGTCTTTCGGCGAGTCCCACACGCGGGGAGAGTCATGTTGGCTCTCCCTAGTGCGTAACTGCATTTTCCCTACCTGTACAAGTTTTAAGGGCTCTAATGACCTCGCTGTTGA
>NNCF01127339.1:212814-251380 GCA_002313205.1 Laupala kohalensis
CAATGAGACGATTTGCATGGAACCAAGTCGAAAGGTTAGACAAAACTTTTTGAGCATTGGCGTGTTTACATAGTAAATTAGTGTCATCAGCAAAAAGAACCATTTTGCAATCTGATGTGGATGATGACATGTCGTTCACATACAATAAAAAGAGTATAGGGCGGAGAAATAACTTTCAATTTCAGACAACTAATGCAAACGCAAAATAAATACCTCCTGGAAAAAAGTGAAAATTATTCATACAGGACGAGGTTACGGCGTATAAACACAAGACTTAATGTTAATAATTTGAAAAGCTATTGACTCAGTCGGCCATCGGAGTTTCCCGCAACGATCCAGTCCAAAGATGGCGTTTCCACGAGGCTTTCATTTCATATTAAAATTGTTCATACTAATAGAGCTCTGGCATCAATATTTGAGGGACATATTTTCATTACTTTTGTTCATTTTAAAACGAGAGAATCTTTACCCTATATTGTGTTTCGAAATCAATATAATAAAATAAATCAATATTGTAATTACATCTGTAGAACTTGAATATAATTATTGAATGAAACGACCTTATTTTCAGACTCAATTTATTATCGATTAAATAAACATTTGAACACCACTGTGGGCTATCATAAGGAAACTAGTGACAAAAATTATTGTAACGGTTTAACACCATAATACAAAATGTTATTAAAAATATATCTAAGGCATTGCAGATTTTAACCTGATGCCTGATGATGGCCCGCAGTGGGAGTCGAAACATTGTAAAGTTTCTTTAATTGATAATGAATCGAGTCTGTGAAAATAAGTTCGTTTCATTCACTAATTATAATAAAATAAAAAATAAACATTTACTTTATGCTTATAGGTAAAAACTGCTATGGTGTTACTTAAAACATTTTATTGTTCACTTGTGTTTCATATCACCCCAGCAAACTCGTATGCGAGTTTCGCCCCCAAACATTCTTGGAGTCTACGAAGGTCAGGCTCCAACCGTGGCTCTCTTCCAGTCACCGACAACGTGTCATTCTTGTCACTCCGATGCTCTCTTATGGGTGAAAACTAAGAGTGATTTCATAAATTTGATATGGTGTAACGTGGTGGGAGTAAATAAATTGTGATTTTGTACGTATTTATATCAGGGGCTATACGGTAAAAGAAAATGAGTAGCTTGCCGTTATTTGGATTGTATTATCGTACACGGAAAGTATTCAAATCGTGCAAATTTTTGATAAAGAGATTTTGACGGAAATTTCATTTTCGGGTGTCACTGACCCCCAGAAAGTGATTTTTCGAATTGTCTGTTCGTGCACGTCGATTCTCACGGAACGGATCAGTGGTCATTTTAGAATGGCGATACCAAAGCTCCATAATTTTTATAATTTCCACCGAAAGAGTATTTCATAAGAAGATCAAAGACATTAAAAAATCCACAAAAATAGTCCAATATTCTTTAAAAATTTGAATAGAGGAAGTGTAATCAATGTGAATTACATCTGCGTACGAGGTGCTTCGTTTGCGAGTTCGGCATCGACACAGTGAAAAAGTAGCTCTCTGCTGCACTGCCATGTCAGCTTACGGTTGTTTCAAATACGATTGTACTGTAAAAATATTTCCTTTCCATGTACATTCCCATTGTTCTATTCACCAAATAAAAATACTAGGTGTCCTAGTTTACGATTATTATCATTTAGCTATTGGCCTTGAATTAACTGGACAGAAAACTAAATCAAGGTAAA
The DNA here is from genome assembly GCA_002313205.1 of Laupala kohalensis. NCBI lineage: Eukaryota > Metazoa > Arthropoda > Insecta > Orthoptera > Trigonidiidae > Laupala > Laupala kohalensis. The sequence goes on from NNCF01127339.1 coordinate 214,545, forward strand.
GTGAAATACGCAACTCGTAATTGTTACTCCAAATAATCTTGTACATTAACACTGTCAGTAAGATTGAACCAGTCAAGAAGAAACCAGTTTTTCAAGTAGGTCCTCCGGATGTTGCTTGGGTGCTGACTCATAAAACACACTCAGGCACCCCTTATGAAACTTTATTTCTTAATACCGAATTATAAAGACGAGGATTCTCAAAATCTATATTGATATTAAGAAAAAAGTATGTCAAGTGATGTTCAAACCAGTGTTGAAAAAATAGTGTTTCTAGAAGTAAAAAAATCCTTTTTTGTTTGTTTGTTTTCGGTTTAAATTACTGATCACTATAAATAAATGTAATGAAAGTGATTGGATGAATAATTAATCGCGTTCTATGAATATAATACTAATGTCAGCTCTAATATTATACTAAAACGAAAAGTTAAACTTACTGACAACCTTAGTATTAAAGTAAATAAAACTCGATTACATGAATTAATAAACTTAGATTAAATGAAAAAGAAAGTTAATGAAAATGTTAATTATTAATCATGTTTAGCGCGCGATCTCCAATCTGGAAATACTACAATAAATTGCTTTTTTTTGTTTCAGAAAACATGTAAATCAAACTTATGGTTACAGTAAAAAACCTCAATTCCTTATCTTATAAAAATATTACTATTTTCTTATACTTATCGTATTGTCCAGTTACAATCAACACGAATATTGAATAATGCAACTGCCTAATTAAAGGATACCGATAAAAGTTTGCATTTACATTTTAAATTTCCTAACTGTTTTGGTGAAACGATTAAAAAGAAGTAACAACTGTAAAAATTAAAAAAAACAAAAGTCAACTCTGGCTTCTACACATAAACACTGGAAAACATTTATGTGAACATAAAGCATGTGCTGCATACTAGCTCTAAAATAAGGTCAAAATAATGCATTTCTTTAAAACGTGACATAAAACGTTAGTAATTCAAATTATTCTTTCTATACAATCAGAGTATTGCCCTAGAAAACTTTTCATTCGATTGCAGCATGATGTGAAGCTTTCCTAATACGCTACTTCTCTCGTTATATCAAAACGAACGCGGCAAGAAACGATTGCAGATAAGAAGTGAACAGAGATCTGTCAGTGTAATTGCAAATGTCAATTACGGACATGAGAAACTAACACGAGACTCTACAAAGTGAATTTTCTTTCGAACCTTCACAACCTCAATACAACTGTGCCAATGGCAACCAGGTGGAAGGAACTCGAAATATTTACCCTCTAAGAGGTTCATATAGTAAAGTCCCCCACTTGGGGAGGGGGATTCAATTAACCTTGTTCAGTATTTGAACGCATACCACGTGGATCGGCTAATTGAAAAGTGGACGACGGACGCTCAATTACCTTTACACTGACATCGGTGACTGTGGTTCTAAAATAGTCTACAAGACTCAAGAACAAGGATTTCAAGGTCTCAGTCGAGAAAGTGGAAAAAGTGGATTTTCTCAGTATTGTTTAGACACTTGTAAAAATCTACCATTACCACTTTAAAATAAATCCATTTAAATATTTAAATATGGTGGCGGTGTATTGTAATAATTAACCTCGATATAATAGTTACGACATATAAACAGTATATTCTGAATAAATTGTAATAATTAACTTCGATAAATTAGCCTCAAAGACATTCATTGGTATTGATGAGATGGTCCCTTCCTTGCTTCCGGAGAGTAAATTAGTTTGTCCTCCACGTGGTCACACGCAGCTTCTAACTGTTTTTTTTTTACATTTAATCATAATAATAATAATAACAATAGTAATGCAAACATGTCAGTTTGTGACCAATTTTCGAGTGTTTAATGTAGTCAAAAGTATAATAAATATTGTTTCACCGTGTAGATCTTGCACAACCACAATTATATTTATACCCGGCACGTTAAAAATAGTCAATCACCCCAAATTTGCTCCATACGAAGAGTAATGAATTGCGAATAACTTCGTTGACGATACCTGGGTGACACCCACGAAACTCGGAGCCTGGTCGAGGAAAAGTCCTCATCGGGGGCTCTGTGTACAACCCCCAGCGAGCAATGCAGGTGTTTTAAATACAATAAAAATAAATGAATAATAAAATATAACAAATGTTTTACCGTTAAAGCTAATAAAATTTTTCACTTTTTTTTAGTATTATAATAAATGTATTTATTTTTTCACTTTTGCTTTACTGAATTCGAAAAATTACTCTGCTTGAAGAAGATTCCTTTATTGAAAATAAAAAAGATCGTGTAAATCGGGCTTAATGTATCACGCCTTGCTTTTACCTTGGTTTGGGTTTTCCATTTCTTCTCAAAACTGGGATATGAAATACGCAACTCGCACGTCACAGGACCTGTGTTGTCCTTGGTAAAAGACCTTGCCAAGAAGCGCACAACCCTTTCTCCAGACCTCCGTTTCGCTACGTAAGAAATTGTGACTCCAAGTCTCTTATAATAACCTATGTCGACTCCATTTTTCTTTTCTCAACCTCCCCGAGAAAAGACAGAACTTAGTTTTTCTCTCGGCATCAGGAATGTTGATTCTACAATCAGCTTTGGAACTAGAGCAGCTCGTATTGAAGTGGAAGAGTTTTCTTCATTAGAAAGAAATCTATGTTACGTAAATTGATAGCGAAGACATTGACACAATATTCCAGTGATCATACATGGCAGTTTTCTGTGCCCGGCGCAATGAGAAAGATTAGTAAGTAAAACACACTAATACCAGGTTATAACGTGTCACCGATTATGAAACTCATTTCCGTCAATCTCTCATAAAACTCTGTACAAAACACCTATATTCCGGCACAGTTTAACTTAAATTTTTCATCAGAATAAAATATTCTAAAACAAAATATTTGTAAAAAAAACTCCGTTTGTATTACATTGGTTTTTATTCGTAAATATTGAACTAATTTTCGTTAAACAAATCAATAAGCATAACTATTATCAAAACTCTTATTTCTTATTTAACAATACGACACCGATTTTACAAGTTCCGAAGAACTAATTCTATTGTTGAATATATTATACGTAAATAAGGTGGACAATACAAAATTTATTGTGATAGCTTTACATCTCAGAACGTTTCAGGCCCGAACCAAGGAAAAAATGTCGTCTGAAAAACTGTCACAAATCTTGTGTTATCCATCTTAAGGAAATACTTTACGTAAGATCTTGTCAAAAGGAACTTCATGTAGTTCATTAGTTCTTCAATTGGACTTCATGTAGTTCATTAACTTCACTATTACAGAATATTATAATTAGATTACTCAAATAATAAAATTTATTTCAAAATAGCTTGAAAAGTATGTTTAAACATTTTGAATTAGTGTGTATGGTCGTAAATGATGAAAATTCATTCGAAACTTCAAACTTTTAATGTGAATACCTGGATTGTAACTTACAGAAGAAAAAATCTTTAAATTTAAACTACGCAGTAAGATATCAAACTGTTGCAATAATACTTACTTAAAACGTATTAAATCACTTGTGATATGTCACATGTATTAAAACATGATTTTCAATATAATATGTTCTAAAATAATACGTGTTATTTTACATTTTATTCGCGACGTCGTCGCATTTTACATTTTCAAGTTTGTAGCATTGTAATGCGTAGCTGAGCTTGTTACTTGAAACAACGCGTAAAGAGATGAAAGTCTCTGAGGTTACATCCAACGTTGATTATTTGAAAAAAAGTCTTTAAAATCATCTTATTTTATGTAGAAAGGCGAAGTAGTCTCTGAAACAAATATTCTTTCAACAAATAGCTCAAATTAATTTATTTAAATGAAAAATTATACATCAATACTCTCATCTCTTTGAACTCCATGTATTGGGAGTTAGAAGGTCGTGGCCTGGTCGTGGCGTTAGTTTTCGCGCTCTGGTGGCGAAGGACGAAATAAGTGGTTCTCTTGATGTAGTGCGGCGTTGCGACGTTTCACTAGTGATCTCGAGTATCCTGACATTATTTTACTTTTTATCGAATATCTCATTTTATATCACATGAATTGTGGATAATTTCCAAATGTTTTGAGAAATTCGTACATTTACTTATATAGTTTTTTTCAGTTCAAGTTAAAAATTAGTGAAATCCCGTAAGAGACCATGTTAAATTAAAGTTGCAATAACTCGCAAATTATTCTCGTGAAGGTCATGAAACTCTGTCCACTTGTTAACAGTAATAATATCAACAAGTTTACAGAATATAATCAAAATCTAGCATTTTTGAGTTTGTGTGAAGTACTACCTTGGGATCGGAAACCACTACAGAAATTGGCGTGAATAGTAGAATGACTTCAGTTTGTAAACAATTATCATGACTCTCACTAGCATTTAGTTAACACAATAATAATTACGAGTGTTTTTATGTCAAAGAATTATGAGAATAATTTGCAATTAGTTGTTTTGTAAGGAATTTTATTTCACTTCCTAGTATAGTAGTCTCTTTTGTAACGACTTTTTATGAATTTCTACTGGAGAAATTAAATGTAAAACATTAAACAATATTTTTTACCGTTTGCCGGTATACACCGGAAATATCGAAACGTGAGTTTCGGAAGCAGAGTGAGCATTGTTCTGGAAGGCGCGTAGGCGTCGTCTACGGAGACAGCGCAGACTACGTAACCTTGCCAAGGTCGAGTCGTGGAATATGAGACAGACGGCAGGAAGAGAAAAAAAAAGGTGAATGGATTCTATAAATTTCTCTTGTCATTGTTGTCTAACGTTCCCCACGCTCGCGTCTCCTCGGCCTTGGTTCAGTTTCCAATGGAATTTCTCTCGAGTTTCAGAAGTGTAACCTTATGATTTCTATTTAACACTTTCGCTACTATTGATTTATTCCACAATATTGCTACTACTAATCACTCCACACTTAACCAACTTCGTCTTTGGTGTTTAAATAGTTTGATATTTATGAATATACGGTGATGCTATTGTCCCCACAAACGCATACAAGTACATGAATTTGACCTACAGTGTAACCTCGAAATCGTATGACAACAGAAATCGTTGATTTTGGTTTCCGTGTTTTTCCGCGAATAATTTGTTCTGGGATTATAAAATGTTCACGTTTATTTACATTATTCTTGTACATTCATTCTATAATCATTTCTTATTGAACTTGTTTTGTTTTTGTTTTTCCAAGTGTCTAGGAATAATTAATTTGAATTACATTGATTCAAATGGAAATAGTGGCGTCGGCTTTCGCCTTTTTCGGATTTAGCCGATTGTTTGCGGGTCGATGAAAACTGATGTATCAGAGTAATTTTATTCAATTTGTGTAAAATCTGGTTTCCTTGTGAACGTTTTGACAACCTCCGTCGTCTTCACCAGGGTTTCTTTATATGCGAGTACATTTTGTATATTAGATCACACTTCATTGTGATCCAACAAAAATAATCCCAATCTCACATAATGTAGTTTACTTTTCCAACTACAGTATTCGTTTCAAAATATTGTTAAAGAAAATATTTCTATCGTCATTAGGAACTAAATATATTCATAATAACAGAACTCAGAGTAAAAAATGAAATTTATCAAATATTTCTTTTTCCGTATTCGGAAGCATATTAAAGACAGAGCAAGAAAAGTACAACTACTCCAGTGAAATTGATGAATCTATATGGACAAAAATAGAAATTACTCTAAATAAAGCTATTATAATTGAAAAAGACCCAACGGTTTCTTAAAATCTCTATACACGGAATGAAAACTGATAAACCAAAAACCACTTATCAGTGACGGGGGACCCCAAAAGTTTATTAGAATCATCCGTCCAATTTCACACGCCAACAAATACATACAACGTTTTTCCTCCATTGCGTATATGAGGAAAGTAGTGGAGTTAAGTACATTGCTTTTGGGAATGTCAGGTTACAAATAATCAGTAGTTTAAATAGTTATATAGTCACAGTAGTGGTTAGTAATAGCTCATCATAGTTCAAACCTACGACAAAAACATTTAATTATGAAAATATTTTAAATATACAATAATAAAAAATCCTCATTCATTACTTCCCTTATTTAATTAATAATGCTTCTCTTAAGGACACAACTGATGCAAGCAAAATCGCCCGATTTCTTTAGTCCGATCAAGAACCATCTTGAACTTTTCCTTCTCTGCAAATATGATCTCCTCTGAAGCAATATCCAAGATAGCCCACATGCAGAGCCATATTTTTGATGAATATATGACGTCATATGCAATAGAGTACTCCAGGAAGTTCAATGCTTTCTGTCGTATGTTACAGCCGTACTTACGTAACTGTGTTCTGTATATCATTTCGAAAGTTATGAATGACAGTTATTTACTGCTCAACATATGGTTTGTGTGTGATATTTGATTCAGTGAAAGTTGCGCAAGGTGTTCGGTATTTGGCAGCACGTCTGTGTTTACCTCTAAATACACCAAAGAGTGAATTATTTATCTTGTATATGTTTTAAAGCAATAATTAACGGTTGACTTTGAAAGCCGTTAATGAAGTATTGTATTCGAAGTGCAATATTCTCAAAAGTGAAAGCAGAGCACTTGACTCTTCACCTTACACACAATAGCGTTTCAAGGAGAGAAAAAATAGCTACATCAAGAATTGCTGAAATATAGACGTACCTACGATTAAAGAGTAGCTATCGTCTACAATTCATCGAGCAGTTTAAACCATAGAACCCCAAAATATTTCGTGTTGTAGACCGTATGTTGATCTTTTCATTTTTGGACAGACCCACCTAATGTAATTTTTTCCAAAATTCGTCAACATCAAATATGTTTTGACATATAACATTGAGCTACTCAAGATTTACAGTAGGGACGAGAATATTAAACAAAAATAAGTTGTAAATAAATACATGAAATAATTAGTGATTTCAATGGGAGGGATGAGCCCGATGCCATGAAAGCAAATTTTTAATATTGGACTGCAATTTAGAAAGGTTAAACCTTAAATCTCCTTGATCAATGATTTTCAATGATTTTTGTAAGAAGACGGGCAACCGCCCTGAAGCCTCTTTCCACGAGTTACGAAGATAGAAAAGCTACCAAAACCTTTCTCGCGATAGTCCGTTATTCACAAGTAACATGTATCATTCTCTAAAGCCGAAATTGATGCAATCCTCGGGGAGAATACGCACGACGCCATTTTTGTGTGGACTGACAGATTGGCGTGTAAAGTACAACCGTTAGCTTCACACTTCGTGATATTTGTTTATATATATTAGCATATAACTTCAAGATCTGATTCAATGAAAAACGTGTTCGTTATTTTAATATCACGGCTCTTTTGGTGCAGAAGTTAGGTAATTACTTCGAAACATGGGTAAATAAACTTAGATTACGTTCTTTAACTGCAATTAATTAAATGCAAATGTATATTAACTATGAACAAAACACTTGGTTTTAATTCTTTGATATATTTGTGCCACTATTGAAATGAAGATCACAAATTAATTTATTCTCGCATTATATATAGAAAGTGACGACGTCAAACGAACATAAGAAACTAATTACATACTTTTTCCAGAGTTAGAATTGGTTTCCTACTAATGGGACATAATATTTACAAAATGATGGCTCCCAAAAAATCTATTTCTAACTTTACAAAAAGCAGCCATTCTTAACACCTGTAGAATAGTCGGAAGATTTTTAAATTATGACATTGTTTGAGGTGTCGATGCTTGGTATACCCCGCACCTCACCTGAATGCAACACAAAGTTGTGAAAACAGTCACAAAAGATAAATAATAATTATTAGTTAATAGTGAGGAAAACCCCGCTTTTTATGGGTTATAAGGATTGATTGCTCATGATTGCATCAATAACATCCTAACGACATATCTTAAGAAGACATTTCCCATGTTCAAATCAAAGAAGACATTCTCCATCTCCACGAACGAAATGTCCGGGTTTTACTTCAATATTTCTTCCGAATTATAATCGAGTTTTACATGGGATTGAGTCTTTTACGCCTAAAAGTTTTTATTGTTTACATGGTTTTACTCAAATTTGAATTTTCGTTTCTTTTTTACCTTCAAACCATATTTTATCAGAGCACGGTTTAATTATCTTGTGTTTGGTATAGTAATGTCTTTCATCAATTTTATTGTAATTTCATATCACAACCTTGCACATAGTAGTAATACTGCAGTCTCTAAACGAGGTGTGATTATTATTTACTTGTATACTTTAAAGTCGAACTATCCCACAACAGGCCTCAAAGGTGCCCAAGGGGTTCGTGGATGTTACAGCTCCGTAATAGGCACTAGGAGGAGGAATCGTGGCCAGCATCTCGCTCCGGCCGCTTTGACACGACGATGGACCTGGTACTCACTTTACAGAAGGCTGAGTAGGCCTGGGAGTCAGCGCTCTTCCCATTAAACTACGCTGATTCCCTACTTCTTTACTAAAGCCGGTAATTATCGCCGTTAATTGATACCAAACCGCTGTATATTCCAATATAAAGCAAGGCAATAACAAAGTTGCGAAACGATTTATTTTATGGTATTGCTATAAAGTAGCGCATTGTTTTGGTTTCCTTATAGGAAACGTCAAGCGTAGTTTATTAATCAATGAACCTTTCTATAATCCTTCATTCAACATTGACAACAACAACAAAATACAAGTTACCTCATTTAGTTTCTTTTAGCAACTAATAAAAAACGTTTTAGTATACCATTCACCTCGTCTGAGATTCAGTTCCCTCCCGGGTTTAATATAATAATGAATACCCATCCCCTTTTTGCACAGTCCGAGAACCGCAAAAAATATACGGTTCTTCTTATACATAGAACTTACAGAAGTATAATGTCTGTAATTGCTGATTTCTCATAATTAAATTAGTATTTTTTTCACAACGTTACAATGTAGGCTCAGTATAGATTCTAATAATTCTAACGTTTATATGGTTTAATTCCGTATAAAAGCACTGCTTATTCAAACTGGAATTTATTCATAACGACCGAAAAACAACGGCCGTATGGTCAGAATTCATTTATTTATTTAAATTTTTTTAAATCTTATGAGCAGCGTTCATTCGCAGCTAATTGTTACGAAAAATTCATACTAATTACATTTTTTCAATTACAGATATTATACAGATTGATTTTGAGCAATGAATACAAACTTTAGGGGTCGATTCCTGAGAGGACAAGGAATAAAAATTGTTTAATGAACTTATGTCCGGAAATTCATGGGTTCCATGTTAGAGGCAATTTAATTGATTTATTATTTCTTACAGAGAATACAGTGCAATTACATTCTGTCACACAGACACCGTTACATGAAGTGTTGGAAATGGTCTCCAGCGGCAAACATTTTTATGCTGCCGTAACATATGGCTGTGTATTTAAATCGGGAGCTCGCCTACGTGGTGTGTACATACGGGTAGTTGCTGCGAGGCTGTATCGGGAAACTTATCCACGCCGACAGGAATCGCAGCATGCGGCAGGGTGAGGTTTCCCGGCACCGTGACGTCTAGGGGTCAGACGGCTAGATAACGACTCGGACACGATATCTTCAAGATCAGGATATAACATATTCCACGAAGTCGCCTGTAGAGGTGCAATTAAAATGATCTAACATGACGTAACAAACAGAGGACGTACAAATATGTATAGCGTTATGGTAGGAAAACAGATGAGTTAAATTTTTCCCCGTATAATCTCTATTAAAAATACGAGAAAACGTAAGTTAAGGTTCACTCAAATTATTAATTCATTTGTATTGAGATTGTTGAATAAATCACAAAATTGTTGGGACAGCGACGTAAGCGTCCATTTCTTCCGTAGGATACGATCAACGATAAGAGGAAAGAGGAGAGCGATGTGACGACAACCTTTACGTGATGACGAAAGAGGGCGTTTATGTCGGCACCAGCGACCTGCGCTGCGACGAACGGTAATAGTAACGAAAACCCTTTGGTTACGTTTTTACGCACTCATCGAAGCTGGAGTCACCATTATTGTTGCGGCTTTCGAGAATGTTTTTCATTGTTCTGCGGTGGGTTTAGGATTGATAAGTTGCGTGTACCGAATAGTAGCGCTGTGGAACAATACGGATTACAACCACAACAAACCAAGTGACTATGGAAATAAAGGATGTGAGATTATGTTGAACGATCAGCTGAACGCAGGAATATACTTAAACAAAGATCGTCTCTGCTGTAGGTTGTCCGTGATAACATGAGATAGAAGATACTGAGAGGTGTCGCCCTCTCGCTCGCACGTCCGCTTGAAAGGGGTAAGGTGTTACTGTGCAACAAATTGTGAGCAGCAGTCAGTGAGGGGAATCGAGTTCCCCCACCTAAGACGATGTGCGAGAGAGACAGAGAAATATCTCATCGTTCCCCCCCCCCTCCGACAACCGGCGCGTAAAATTGTTGGGTCTATGTACATTTAAGCCTATGCACGCAAGTTGAGAGGTTTTTGGCATCCGCGCATGCGCAGATGTGTCGATGACGACTCCTATCGTCGCTCCAACATATACGGAGTCGCACTTCTCCGCTTCACTGTTCCCTTTGTTCTTAACGTTAACCGTAACTCCTGCATAACCGTGCCCTTAATCAACAGTGACATATTTAAGATTTTCCGGATCTCTTACAGCTCTTGTTGTACTTTCAAATGCAATAAAAGTTACAGCTTTGTATTTTTAGACTCTAAAAATACTAGCTCCATTAAATTATTACAAGCTTCAATATTTCTACAATAAAAAACGCTACAATTGATTTGAAAACGTTTAATAATTAGCCACATGTCACGACTTACCTGAAAGAAAGCCGTACTTCGATATCTTCATCCGTTTAGGAGATAGTTGAGGAGTTCGTTTTGATTTGAACTCTCCAATATACATGGTCGAACAATAATTATAAATAATGAAAACACATTTTCAGTGAAGAGAATTTAAAATACCGATTATAGAAAGTACTGCTTATTGTCAACACTTACTTATGCGCCTTTATGAATACGATATCTGGAGCTGTTATAACTCATTTCGTCCATTAACCTTCTTCATTCATCAAGGTCACCTTCTTCATTCATCAACACTGAGAACGACACAAACACACCAACACTACACAAATCCCGCTTTTCCCTCCGACAGCTACGGTCTAACTGACGCCTTTCCGAGCGTTCCCTTTCCATTAATGGCAAAGAGGGGAAAAAAGAAAGGTTAGGATGTCTCAGTTCACAGAAAGGGATAGGAAATTTGGAAGAGGACTCGGTAAGGTCCGGAGACGTTCGTGACAAGGTTGCCACTTTGTGAAACTTGTCAAGGAATTTGATAGGAAAGCTAAGGAAACCAAAATAAGGTGCCAACAACAGAAATGATGCGCGTGCAACGCTGTTCCTTTGGCACCTACCCGGTTTCGATTGGTGCGGCATCGAAGCGAATCTCCCCGGCCTGGTTTTGCAACCCTCGGGGAAACCCTTTTCTGAATATAATTCAAACATATAAAGTAAAACAATTTCTTAGTGTATTTCACTCATTATGGATCGGTAAGTCGCGAAAGGTGTGTGAATGTTGGTTAATTGACGATTTCGTAATAAAAATAACTAAAAATCAAAACAAAAATGATCATTCTTTGAGAAGAGACTATTTTCATATGTTTTACTTTGGATCGGTAGTGAAATATTATGTTGAGGCAATTTATTCAAGACATGTTTCCGAAACCTTATTTCCATTTCATTTCATTACAATATCCATCATCTTTGGGATAGTATGAACATGATTGGATTAATTGAATTACTTGTTTTGGATTATTTGTGTTCTTACGTCATTCTATCGTCACGTTATTATACTTCCTGGTACATTTTAACGAGTTTATTTCTTCCTTAGAAAAAATAACAGGAACATGTCATATTGTTCAGTTTAACAGCCCTTTGGTCCGCACACAAATCAGTACTTTAACGTACCTCGTTAATCTTGGTGGACGTGAAACTCATCAACCTATATTCTTTACGACCCAGGGGTTGTTAGCCTCACCTTTCGCATTTTTCTTGTGCCTACATAATCTTGACTGTAAATCTTCATGAATATATATCGTGACGTTTTCCAATTGTTCTTCTATAAACAACAAGAATATAATTCGAAATAACATAAAATTTTCAAAAATATGTTAAAACCCTGCACGAACTCACGGGGAAAATAGTTTATTTACTCTCGAAAACATACAAGAGACCATTCCATCAATTCGATTGATGTACTCAAAGGAAACTGGAGAAAAGAAGCTGAGATGGAGAAGATCAATTGAGACAAGCAACATAACTGAGCCAAGATCTTTTTCAGAGAAAAACATATTAGTTACAAAACGATAAAAAAAATTCAACCGTATGATTACAATGCATTGAATAATAAGTAGGTGTCTATTTAATAACTTGAGATAAAGCAATTCTCATATATATTCAATTCGTTGTTTGCGAACAAATGAATTACTATTTCACGACAAAACATTGCTAATTAATACACATACTATGTAGGATAAGTCAGAATTAATCTGCCTGATAAAAAATTAATAGTAATTGGACAAATTTTAGAATGAATTTTTTGTGTCACACGGTTAATTGGCACTTTCGTAATTTTTATTTCCAGCAACTCTTGATTATATTCACCACGTTGTCAACAATACCAATAATTATTGATGAAAATACATGGAAAACATCGGTCAAATATTTATTTAATTTTACATTCTCGCCAGTCGTCAATCATATCGAGAATAAAAGTGTTATGGATCAATACTAATACTACACTGTGCGGTAGTGTTGTGTCTTCGAATAAATAAAATAAATGCTCAACGGCCGGAGTGAACAGTGTCCAGGGAACGGTTGGTGTGTAGAGGTGAAGGAGAGGGGAGAGGAGCGAGGGTAGCTATTGACTGGCACGTTGCGTCGTGACCTTGAACAGGGCGGCCAGGTGTGTGAGTCTGCTCGACTCAGCTGAGAGCCGCGTGCGAGAACGAAGCCGGCGGCCAACAGCTGCTTTTCACGTCCGTTTCAATGGGAGACGGGGAGAGGGAAGGAGGCGAAAGAACCTTTCGTGACTGAGGGATCGGAACCCTCCCAATAAAAATTCATGTATGGAACCGGTGTTGAAGAATGCTGCATCTCCAATTATATCAAAAAATGATGGTAGCACATAGTGAAAAATTACGAACGTTTAAGAAGGATTCTAATTTCCAGTAGTTTTGTTTAAGTTGGGTTCAAGATATTTGTGACTAGATTATTGATTAGAATATGGATTATATAATGAAATTATGCTTGACTACTTCCTCAGAACGTAAGTCTTAAAACAGTGAAATCTAAGATGTAAATACAATTTATGTATTAAAATAAAATACAATATATCGAAAGATAATGAGAAATGTAGCTAGAGACTCTTCGTTGTAATTACCGTAATCTTAATGTTTTTGAACATGGATGCGAACCGAAACCCATATTATTGCGGTTGACACAGTTCTATAATTAATAGCTTAACACAACGTAAAAGTTGAATTAAATGTTAATGCTTCAATATTTTATCGCAATTGCATTTCTAGATTACTGGCAAAAATAACAATTTTTTGATTGATGGTCTTAATTTCTTTTCAATTTTTAAGATCTTTGACAAAACGAACTCACAAACACGAAAATACTTAAGTGATGAAAATGTTGTGAATTCCAAGATGTCTCCTTAAGTTATTATTTTAAATTTTACGTCTCATTTCATGCGTGAAAAATTTACCATAATTTAATAAAAAGAACTTTGCACATAAAATCAAACCTATAAAAATTTTACACGTCAGATCATAAAAAACCTCATTTATCTGATCTTGGATAATAAGAAGAACCGATATTTTCTGAATTAAAAGGTATCAACTACAAGCACTTAATCTGTCTGACTTGTTCAGTGCGATTTTTAGTTTCTCATATACGTAGTGTATAGAAAGTATTGTAATTGTGAAGAAATTCGAAAGCGAGATTTCAATGGAAATGTCCGATTTGGCGAAAAAAAAGTGGTTTTCTGAAAAAGTGATTTGGCATAACGTTCCTCCCTATGTCCGTCCGTCCGTCTGTGCGCAGCGTTTCTGAGTAAATGAGTGAATTTATTTAATTCTCATTTCATATTTACGGTAGAATTTACTTGTTGTCGATGCACATGCTCTATTTTTTTACTTTAAAACAAAAGGTACTTCACATGAAGATCAAAGTACTCTTTCGAATGTTTCTAAAAAAACCGGCTCCAACGATTTTTCTTAAATTTTCTGTACGTAATGTGCAATTAGTATACATTACATCCCAATTGCAAGTATTTCGCTTGAAAGTTTGGTATAGACGCATTAAAATAACTTCTGTCTACTACACATACACATTAGTTTACTGTTTCACGAAGCATGGAAAATATTAGCAGTGTAAATAGACCAAACAGACGTTGAATACACTTTTCGTAAACTGAAATGAAAGATGTGGTAATGATAAAATACATAGGACACCAAATGCACTGCAGATACGAAAATACACCAATTTCTCTCCATAATGAAATTACATTTACATAACAATTTTACGATATTTATAAGACTGATATATCGCTACATGTTTTGAAATAATATTCTGAATATTTATTTTACTTTCAAATTTCAAATAAAAGACAGTAATAAGTTCATCTAACGTCTTTGAGCATGAATAGAGCACTGGAAGACGACCAAAATATAGAGGACCACGCCAGAAATGACCCTTTCACTATATAATTTTTTCACTCTATGGTGCAGACGGAGAAACGTATATGAGAAAGTATGTGCAATGGTTTTGCACCACTAGTTTGAATTAGAAATGGAAATGGTGCGGCTCAACCATTGCACATATACCTATATGAATATGAGAATTGTGAATTCTCAGAATTCCCTATAGGAACAGAATATCACTATGGTGAAGCTCGCGGGACCCGATCACCAATCGAAATTTATTATTAGTTGTATCGAAAAGACTTAATCCAAATACAATATAGTTAACTTAGAAAAAATGTAATTAATTGACAAAGTTAATAAAACAACTAGACAAATTTAAAGTATTTTAAGAACCAATAACTTCAAACTAACATCAATAAATGTTTGGCCAGAAATCTGAACAATCCCGGACAAACATTTCTGGCTGGGACCTAATGACACGAAAGAAATTAATGTATAAAAATATTTTTATAGCACATACGGTATGTACACGTCTGTAAGTGTACCTAAGTAACATCCAAGCTAATCTATCGTATTTCAATAGAAAACAACGAAAGAAAATTGTCCCGTTTAGCAAACTTCCTATGGAGCGGTGATGAGAAATTAAATCGATCCTTTACGCGAGCTCTAAACAAGCGTATATAGCTTAAATTTATTTATTATATTTGCTATGGAAATTTGTTTTTAAAATGTTTGTGTTAATTTTGAGACATTTTGTCATAAGAGTATGGTTAGATCAGCACCTCACAGTTCCCAACCTCGTCAGCAGTTAATAAGTAAAAAAATTAGTGAACAAAAATTAATGATAACTCTAACATCGATTTCATAAAATCCGTTTTCCTACACGTTCCATGAAATTTGATGTTACGATTCGGAACTCTTATTGATATTATATCTCTATACATTAAATGATTTTAAAACACAATGTGATGCGAGTTTTTCTCCGGTTTTCCTTCGGGTAGAGGCGGATTTATCATACAGGTTCTCTAGGCTTTGTCTAGGGACGGGTCTATTGTAACAATAAATCGTGAATTTAGTGTTATTTCAATTTTTAAGCACTATACTCAGAATAAGATAGTTCGATAATAATTTGTACATGTAAGTTTTTGCTTAAAATTACAAACATATTGACATTCTATTAGTATTATAACTCGCAGCTAACTTTTTATCTTATCTAGGAATTTTTGCTGAATTTTTTGAATCCGCCTCTGCCTTAGGGCCCTTGATCGGAATTGATGGGATGGTCCCTTGCTTGCTTCCGGAGAGTAAATTAGTTTTTTTTCCTCCACGTGGTCATACGCAGTTTGTACTGTTTTTTGACAATAAATTTATTTATTTATTTATTTAGATAATGTGTCAATAGAATACAATGCGGTGTAATAGAATGCGATACGATACAAAACGAAGGAATAAATTTATTGAGCTTTCACAAATAAATTTATGCGATATCCACACATTTAATCCTAATGTAAAATAATGACCGTAAATGCACACAAAATGTAAAGAAAATCTTAAAAATTACCAAAAGCTTACTTCTGTCTTCACTTGAAGTAACTTCAGTTGAACCTTTTATAACAAATTTATGAAGAATTTAGGGCGTTTGAATCGACAAGATGCAGATACTGCACTAACATAAGTATTTTTTTCGAAATCACGGAGCCCGAAAACGCATATTTCCGTCAAATCTTCGCGAATTCAAAACTTAAGTCAAGAAGTTCTGTGAAAAATTTCCATATTTGTGATAAAGAAATAATCACTTACGACCTTTTTCTCTGGACGATCGCGTTATAGTTGTATTATGTTTTACTACAGCACTTGGTTTCGACTCGAGACTGGAGTCGTCGTCAAATGAATTAAAATTGGATGTTAATTAAAATTGTGTCATCTAAACATTAATATGTAAATAAGTAATAATAAAAAGTGTAATATTAAACGTAAATATTAACTCGAAATAAGTTTACAAAAAAGCAGAAATTACACAAACATATTATAAAATTTGTTTTGTTTGTTTGTTTCCAGAATGCAACACAAACGTAGGTCGGTTTATGAAAGTGGGGTAACTTGCTTCTACACCATAAATCACTGGAGAATGGCGATAAAAAAGCGAAACGAGATTAAAAGTGACCGCCGCAGCCGTCGCTTAATTACCTAACCTTTGAAGTCTTTGTGACGAAGCGGAGTAAGCCTCCCTATTGCAGAGTGGACCAGTTTCCTTCGCTACAATGAAGAAAGGTCAGTAGACACGGTCGCTTTTCTGCACAGGTGCTGCGACATTCTGCCTCGGAAAAAAGAGGATGGATTTCAAGTACAGTGAATGTACTGGTACGTCATCGTTTCGAAGTATATTCGTTCCACTCGCTAACAAAATGAATAATTTACATATATTTAACCTCGCTTTACTATTATTTTCTAACATTAAATCAATCTTTCACTTCCTTCTGTAGAAATGAGGAAATATTCTGACAAAAACATGTCTCAAATGAATTAAAGTTTACTATTGTTTAGTCGTCATTATAACATCTGTTTATTGAATGATAACAGTAATAAATACACGACTATATTAAACAGACACATATATTTCACGAAATAATCAAACTGTTAATATTAATTATTGTTAGTACTCTTTAACCTATTTTTGAAACACTATGTCTTCTTACGCTAGTTTTAACTGGACCTGTTTGTCCCCGAACAGGACAGTAACGCACATGAAACCAGTCTGTATTCACACAATAATTCATACTTCTATTAGATTAGCTTATTGATTTGTTGACCACATGTATGAAAGAAAAGGTTTTTCAAACCTACTCTTTCTTTTTTCGTTTATATATTCATTTTGGTATTTTGAGTATTCAGGGGGGGGGGGGCAATTACTCTTCTCTGCCCCTCTCCCTTGGCTACGCATGAATACCACCATCATATTCTGCATGAGAAAATTATAAGACACAAATTAATAAAACCATTTGATATAACTATTTCCCACACCCATTAATGGTTGAACTCATTGATTGTGAGACGGGCAAAAGTGACATGATCAGCCTGTTTCCGAAAGAGAAAGCTGCTTTCTACACGAGTGAGAAATTGTTTTCATTACGATTGAGCCAGTGAGTCGTTCCTCTTTAAGGAGACAATCCTTCGTTACGTAAAGTGCGAGATGGAGCTCAATGGCATTCCACAGAGCGCAACGGTTTTGCTCTGCATCCAACTCTGCACCATGCAGCCTAAACACGACCTACTTGATCACATTACCGATAATCGTGTGCATACGACCATGTCATATTGCAAATAAATCGCTAGATAATCGTGCCCACAATTTGAGGATGTCAGGAGCGCTCTCACGATGAGGGTGGTCGGAAACCGAACCACGTCGCGGGAGTTTCATTCTAGCACTATACAAATGATTGGGATGGCTCTAGTACTAGTATACCTCGCGTAACATTACCATAACAGAAAAAAATATCTTTATTTTTTCAAAGAACGAAGTAAGTAATATAATACAAAAAAAGAAATAACTATCCTTAATGTTACCCAGTTTTTCAAAAATAAAGTTATCTCCAAGGCGTCTACATTTGAAGTTCACTCGCCCCGATAATGTTTATCCGATCACCTATCGGTCGGTTAAAGTTACCTCTCCTGTAGCGGAGCTTTCCATCGGAGTGGTAACTATCCAGTGTGTAAGACAATCTACTATTACCGGACGATAAGTTTTTCGGGTAGTACTTTCCGGCCTATGAGAACGTTATTGAAAGACAATATTAGCAAGACTCATTTATTTACCATAATAATATAGCCGACACTCCTTCCCCGTATCTTCTGGTTGTCGGCAAGTTTCAGTCGGTTTCATATTTAGCATTAACAATGTAAACAGGCAGTTATGTAAACAATGTGAAAATTCACGATGGAACTGATGTAATTTTTAAATGCTATTATCTCAGAAAGGAAAACGACCAAGACGAAATAATAGGAAGCCTCAAACACACCTTTTAATTCTCTATTTTTTTTTGTGGGAGGGGGCTTTAATACTGTAACATACGCTACTTTAGTGTGGTTCCTCCGTCCGGGCACGCAAAAAAGGAAGGAAAACTCGGAGAGGACATTTGCGTGTTAATGTAGAAGATGATGTTTTAATAATTCGGAATCAAATTTGGAAACGAGAATCGAGCTAAAATATGAAATCGGAATCGAAATTTATAACACCTTAACTGACCATGAAAAGTTAGGGGAAAAACGATCATCTATTACTTGTTTGACGATGGTGAACTAGTACTATTATAACAAAAATAAAATTTTATCCAAAATTTAAGGCGTTCTATTGAAACCATACGCTAACAGAATCATATCACGGAATAGTAAGTTTCAAGTCTGTGATAAGTCCGTTTCAAGCATGTTTCGCTGAGAAAACGGACTTGAAACATGCTTTTGCTGCAATTTTCCACGTTTAAAGTGTGTTTCGAAACATGGTTTGCTCCTATTTTCTGAAACGGTATCGAAACGAACTTGACACGTGGTTGGAACGCGTTTCACGCACGAAACATGCTTTCTCGTAGAGAGTGAAACACGCTTTAAACAATCTTTTTACACACTTTACATTGATTATTTCACGTTTTCGAATTCTTTTCCTGGTGCCACCGTAGCGGACTTTGAGGCAGAATAGTGCGTTTCAAACATGTTTCGAAACGCGATTGTCACATTTTTTAATGTGTGACATAGTAGGTGCACGCCCCGGACACGGACTGACCCAACTGAACTTACAGGCACACATCAATTGGAGGTAAACATTTTAAAACGTTTAAAATTGTCATTTTCAATAGAAGAAGAGATGTTAAAGAACAAGTGCATCTATGCATTGAAAAATAATTTTGTATAATACGCTTCCCAAAAATATAAAATAAATTGAATCTCTTTAAATCAGCAGTTTAAAGTTTTCTAATATGCTATTGTTTCTATAATGCGAAACAATTTACAGATTTTAATAAAACGTTCGAGAGCGTTCCAATTTTAAGTGATGTCAATATCTCTTATAATTTATCACGTCTCTTTATAGTACTCTAGATACTGATTTAATTCCTATTTTCATGCATGTTGTTTTGCTCCCTTTTTGTTCTTAATAATTTACTTCTAACTGCAACCTTGGCACGGTTATGTACATTATCTCTGTAGACCCATCTTTGCCCCGGATTTTCCTCCGGTTTTCCACCGGGTAGAGGCGGATAATCCTCGGGCGTGAATGCCATTAAGACCTTCGTTTTATTAATCTCAAATTTTTACTTCACTAATATCTACAGTTTACTTTGGAATAATAAATGGATAACAGTACGTATTTATAAATTATTTCTTTTATAAATATTAAACCCGCAACTGCCCATGAGTCCTTGATCGGAATTGGTGGGATAATCCCGGAGAGTAACTTACTTTATCCCCCTCCCCACCCACGTGGTCATACCCAGTTTGCAACGGCTTTTTTGACAATAATGTTTATTCATTTATTTAATGATAATTAATTTACATCAATCAGGCAATATTTCTGCTGCTTGGGACGAAACATTTTGCGGTAACGTGATGGATTATTGAGTGCACATTTTCGGATTTCAGTTGTTTCGAAACAGAAATTTGAGCTGGTGTGAAACGTGACAATTTTTTCGTAAGGTAATTCATTAACACTGGTCAACAAAATAGAACTTGTTCTTCTCATCATAAATAAAAACACATTTCCCTAGGTCAATTTTTTACGCTGATTCCAAATATGTAGTTAGTTTTCTTGTAGCACGTCTGGTTTACGAGATAATCACAATTATTTTGGTTTCTTAGCTTTTATGTATATTTCAGAGTTACTGAGAACAGAGGCGTACCAAAGTTCATCTATATTATTGTTTAGCTTATACACCACAAATATTTGTTATCAGTTTATTAAGTGCTTGTATATTGAACAAAAATAGACAAAAATTTTAAATCAAAA
The DNA here is from genome assembly GCA_002313205.1 of Laupala kohalensis. NCBI lineage: Eukaryota > Metazoa > Arthropoda > Insecta > Orthoptera > Trigonidiidae > Laupala > Laupala kohalensis. The sequence goes on from NNCF01127339.1 coordinate 235,200, forward strand.
TCGTTGTAAATACAATTTTCTTTTGTGCAATTTATCTGGTTCGTCGCGATATAACATCCAACAGTAGTCGACCACCATGCTTTCATTCCAAAAACCTTGGTAGCGTTTTTCCAATACTTGAATGTCGTGGTGAAATCGTTCCCCCTGCTCATCACTCACAGTTCCAAGATTTTCAGGGAAAAAATCGAGATGCGAATGTAAAAAATGCAATTTCAAAGACATACGAAATCCCATCTTCTGAAAGGCATCAAGCAACTTTTGAATGCCAGTGAGAGATTTGTGATTGCCTAGAAAGTTCTGACAAGTCCATGTGAAAATCTGCCAAGCTTCTTTTTCTTCAACATTGAAGGAATTTGTTTCTTGCAATACTTCACGAATTTGTGGCCCAACAAAGACTCTCTCCTTCAATTTTGCAGCGCTGATCTTTGAAAATTTATTTACCAGTTACTGAAATCCTGCAGAATTAGCCTTTCCAATGGCTTTCACAAAAATTTTCATTAAGCCAAGCTTAATGTGGAGAGGAGGTAAGAGAATTTTCTGAGGATTGACCAAAAGAATATATTGGACACTGTTTCTTCCTGGATTATACTCATCCCTTTGATGCCAGTCACGTTTGACAGAAAGTTCTGCAGTAGTACGGCTGTCACACAAACACAGGAAACAACTGAACTTTGTGGACTCTGTTTGCATGCCATTAGCATTCCAATCACTTTTAAACCATCACAGATATTCCACTGATGAGTTTTGTAATCGATTGCTTCAAGCAGCATTTTCATGTTTTCATGCGTTTCACTTAAATGAACGGAATGCGCAATTGGTATGCAAAGCTTTTGATTGTCATTATGCAATAGCACAGCTTTCAAACTTCACTTTGAAGAGTCAATAAACAAGCACCATTCAGATGCCATGTGGGACTGCGATAGAGTTTCAAAAAATCCGTTGATATCATTGCAATAACACAATGGGCCATCAACGACAAAAAGCTTGGATAAGTCAAGATTATGTTTTCGATAGTGGCACACTTTTACGCCTGTTCCAAGCAGGTTTTTCTACTTCTAGATGCCAAAAGCTCTGCTTTTTCTTTTGACAATGATAAGTCTCTAATCAAATCATTCAGCTCATCCTGGGTAAAGGTTTCTGGTCATATATCAGAATCAAGGGTATAGTCCGAATCAGTAGGATACTGATCACTATTTCCAGCAAAAGTATTAAATTCAATTTCTTCTTCGACAGACTCTAGTCCATCCAATGGAGGGACTGGAACAGGCAATGACGCATCATGAGGAACCGGCCTGATGACTGAATCCACATTTGGATACACAATTTTGTGTTTATTTTTGTCTGAAAAACCAGTTGTATTAACGGCGCAAAAATAGCAATCATTAAGGTGATCCTTTGGTTCCCTCCATATCGTGGGTGTTGCAAATGGAAGCGAAGTCTTCCGCTTATGAAGCCAATCACGTAAACCACTAGAACACGATGTACAAATAATGTGCGGAGCCCATGATTTGTCCTGATCGCCTAGTGGACAACCAAAATACAATTTGTAGATTTTCATAAGCTCATTTTTAATTTTACGTCGTTGTCCTGAAGCTGTAAATGATCCGCACACATAGCAAAATGTGTCTGGGTGATTTTTACACTTTCTAGGCATACTAAATCTGAAAAAAATGAAATGATTTGTTACTATTATTTAAATTGTAACAAAATATCAAATATTGCGAAACATATATAATTCATCTCATCACAAAAACTAGACGTTCTACAGAAAAACTGAAATCAGCGTTAAAAAATCTATCTAGTCCATCATGTCTGATGAAACAAGCTTGTTGACCAGTGTAATTAAGTAAAGTATGCTGGGGGTGCCTAATGAGCAAGCCCCAAGTTGGAGCGTCAATAGTAATATAACTCGATGATAATTACCAAAGAAACCTAGCTCATTCTCTCAATTCTTAACATGAATTCGTGCCATTAACTTCCAACAACACACAGGGTTCCTCATCCAATATATAAGCGGCCCGAATTTTCATGCTGTTTCGTACGAAATACATATTTTACCGAACTCACTTCCTTTGGTTTACCTTAAAAACCTTTGGTTTACCTTGAAAACCTTTGGTTTACCTTGAAAACCTTTGGTTTAATATGTAATCAATAAACTAGCTGTCTTTCAAAAATACCTGAAGCTGAGATAGTATTAACGAAGAGACAAAGAAATTTGAAGGACTTAACGCATTTTTTTACACATATCACAGAGCATTTCTTTATCCTCTTCTTTCGTTTCTCCGCTGTCACTTTTTTTTGAAATCGTTCTTTTGCCAAGGTAGGAGTTACAGTCACTACAAAAAACGTGATATGATATGAAGTTCCTACTATCAGCTAAATTGTTTAATGTTGTTAACATTTATCCATTTTTCATTTTAATGATTCCTATATACCAATTTTAAATACTTCACAAAAGGCGTATGAGCGTAACGCAATCTACTTAAGATGCAACTCCGTTCTAAGGACCCAAAGACAGTGGCGGATTTAAAATTTCTGCACCTCCCAAAACTGAACAAATTGGCTACTTATTATAAAATCTAAAATTATTATATAATCAGGTTTTTTATTCAAAAGTTGCAATGGATCTCTTACTGAGCATATGCAAACTATAATCAACTCCTTAAATTATTTCCAAAACTTCGCTAGGAAATGCCAAATACCTATCGGCGCCAACGGCTGAGTGGTAAACATAGCAGGTTCCATCCCCACCGAGGACAACGGATTTTTCGGTTGCAGAATTCCATACACGACATGTTAAACAGTAAGTAAGATAAAGAATTTCATTTACTGTGTATTGATTTCTGTGACATGAAAGAATTCATAAAAAAGTGGAATAATGCTCTCAAGGATAGATCTCGCTTTCACGGCCATCAGGTAGCGGCAGACGGAATGACGAATTTCGGACCGGCCCGAATTTTCATGCTGTTTCGTACGAAATATTGGCCCGCAAAAACACCTGATATATTAACAAAATATTAGTCCGCGAAAAAATCTGAAATTTCGGACCCGTTCCGTCTTCCACTAAAAGATTTCAGGCCCTTCTGCCATTGGGCGTCTGTGCAAAGCACGTTTCGTTACGCTCTTTTCACGGAGTCGAAACGGACTTGAAACGTGGTAGCGTTCGAATTTCCATCCTTTGCACTTGCTTTTGCAGGTTTCGAAACACGCTTGATTCTGTCAGGATGGTAAATGCCATATAATTAAAATGAGGATTTTCGAAATGCCACACGTGATTTCCTACAAAACTCTCCAAGTACTTCGGATAGTACTCAAAGGAGCGTATGTGCCTCGCCTAATAACTTACATTTTGTCTGACGTTCCGACAAATTTTTGAAAAAATGGTAAAGAAACATATTATGATATCGGTTTGCTTGACTGTTATTGTATAACACATGGTAACCTCGCGACGATGAAGATGCCCACACTGTCTTCTGGACGTCGCAGCAATTAAACTATCAACAGAAGACAAGTTTAGACCGATTACAGCACCACTAGCATTGCCAAGGAAAACGTTTCATATTAATTTCCAAATTTCCAATACTTTTTTTCATTATTCTGTACATTGCTTAACAGTGATTAGTGCTAAAGTTCATTATTCTGTTTTGTAACTGTTCCTTTGAATTTAATCTGGACCAGAATATTTAATAAACGTTATAAATTGTAAAAAACTTTTGTTTATAACAATTTTAACATTCACGCTTCTTATGTTTTCAGTTTATACAGCGTACGTATGCACGAATATTAATTAAATAAATAAATACATTTATTGTCAAAAACAGTTTCAAACTGCGTATGAGAACGTGGATGACAATAAACTATTTACTCTCCGGAAGCAAGCAAGGGACCATTCCATCAATTCTGATCAAGGGCCTTAAGGCAGGGGTGGATAAAGAACAATATATCTTTTAATTTAATGAATCGATAATAATGCGACACATTGCAAAAAGACTCATAGGTCGAACCATGTTTTTCTAGTCATTTTCTTTCGTCGTTCGCTCTTATGTTGAACTAATTCCACTGATTCTTACACACGGCACAAAAACAAAGTGGCTCAGATGTCATTAACCCAAGAGGACGAAATGGAAAGAAATATCTCAAGCGACACGAAGACCTCAGGCGACTGCGTTCTGAGATTACCTCTTGTTTTCGCACCTAAGTGTTCACATGCAAATATATAACATGTTTGACAACTTTCCTGTTGAAATACCTTATCCAAGGAGATGAAGTAGTTATTATATAAGTATGCAAAAAGGCCAACACGCGTGGTTCATATCTTTTCTCTAAGTTATAAATAGACTAGTGCATTTCCAATCAGGTCACATAATAAAACGAGTAAAAAGCCATACGGAGTCTTTAAATACTTATAACATTCTCATAAAACGTAAGGTATGTTGATTTGTTCATTCCATTGTATCTTTTAATTATAATAGCTCATTTACCTAAAACATGTTGGTTTCCTTATTTCTGTAATTTGACAGATAACTTCTGTGCTTTCGTTAGTTTTGAAAATTAAAACAAAATTCAAATTACGTGAAGTTCCTATAATTGTATTCGAATTAGTGCATAATTACATGCAATTTCACAATTTAAGCCATTTCACTTAATACAGAATGCTCGTTAAGTAAAGCACAGAGTTCAAACCCATAAATTCTTTAGTTTCAAGTAATTTTAGAATAATAGATTGAAGACAATGTCATCCGATCTTTTGTTTAATCGTACGTCCAGGGTTTTGTTATGTATATTAAACGTTCAGCTCAGACAAAATCTTCAGATCGTTTTAACTTTCAGGAGATTGTCACACTCATCATTTCAGATCTCTTACGGACAAATCATGAATCTTGGTCGTGACGAGTTATGCGAGTTAGTTCCTAAACTACTTGCAAGCAACCTAAGTACATTAGACAATGAACGTACGGCTAACTTAAAATCCAGTTTTTCTGTAAATACTGTTGAAATGAAATACACATTTCGGAAGATAGATTTTACAATCTTTAATGAATTGAAAAATTCTGTTGACAGAAATTGAACCAATATAATACAGAAGAGGTTTCATTAAAGATTGTGAAGTACCAAATAATTATTTTATTTTTTCAAATTCCGAAAGTATCCCAGTTTGTGCTCGAAAATTGTACAATACTTTTAACTTGGATTTACCAAAATTTGCAGTCAAATATTGCATCAAAAACTCGCTTTCCCACCAACGGATGGGTAATCGAAGTATCATTGATTTATAGTTGAATTCTACTGGAAAATTTCAATTAAAATTTTTAAACGATAAATTATCTCTTTCTTACGTTTTTCGAGATCGAGAAACTGAAGCAGAGGCGGAATGCTGGGATTCTGTTGTTGCCGGATATTGCTGACGAAATCACAGGGGACCACACACGAGGTTTCATTACAATTATTACGTGAGACCTTTCCCGGTAGTGGTTACCTGCGGTTTCTCCGCGGCGTTCCAAGAATAAACATTACTTTGATCTTCGTCTCGTAAGTCAGGAATTTGGGTGAAGTGACACGCGAGGTTTTTGTGGCGAATCATAATTTAATCCATTAGTATCTTACGACAAAGAGAATAATTTTTCACTAGGTCACTGAGAGTTAAATTATACGGAAAATTGAATCTATCCAATATTTTGATTGACAATTTGAATGTTTAATATGTATCATTATGTATTACTACTATGAATTTTACTTGGTTTTCCTTCGGGTAGATGCAGATTTTTTTTCAGACTCTCTAGGCTCAAGCCTAGGGGCGGACTCTATTATACGAGTATTTGAGAAATAATGAATTTCGAATTTTGTGGTATTTAATAGTTAGAATTTGTATACAATACTTTCCAAATAATGTACAGTTTGATAATTATACGTACTTCTGAAATAAGTTTTTTGTTTTATTAAATACAAATTTGTACGTAATGTGTTAATTTTATAACATGTACCAAACTATTTTAATTGTCAGGAGTGTGCTGTAACGTTAAATCCGCCTCTGCCTTAGAGTCCTTGATAGGAATTGTTGGGATGGTCCCTTGCTTGCTTCCGGAAAGTAAATCCTCCACGCTGTCCTCCATACGCAGTTTCTACTGTTTTGACAATAAATTTCATATTAGTATTATAGCAAAATTATTGTATTTACCTGAATAATATGGCGGATACTACATTTTCCAATATCTTCTAGCTGTAGGCAAGTTTCATTTGGTGTCATATTTAGCATTAACAATGTAAGCATGGCATCAGAGCAGTTATAAATAGTATATGATATTATACAACGGCGTATTACGTATAGTAACTCCCGCACAATTCCCTACAAATACTGTTCATTATTTATCCGGCGGTTTCTTTGCCAGGACTCAAGTAGTCAAATTGAGTCGAGTAGCGTTTATTCTTGATGTAATTTTTAAATACTGTTATCTCGGAGAGAAAAAGATCTAAAATGTTGGAATATTTACATACACAAGAAAAATGATTTTCGATTTAAAATTTTTAATGTGAAATATTTTTTCACATTTGAGCACGGAAAACCAACTTAATCTTCATATTGAAAAAAAAAAATGTTACACAACTATGGAACAGCGGTGAGTTACCGTAAGATGTGACTTTGCTCTACGGGACGTTTTTTCCATAAACACTTAAATTATCATTAGCAGTTAAACGATTACTTAAGTCGCTGTAATGAGTTGCAACAGATCTGCCGTATTTGATGTTGACATCACTTAAGTCACTGCTGTCATTTTGGTTCATTAGCGGTCTCTGCAATAGGTATGGTTTTGTTTAGGTGAAAACATATTTTTTGTAAGTCGTGGTAGTTTTGTTGCTGCGGATTCACACATAATTAGGTAAGGGAAATCAGTGAAACTATTCCATCAGGCATAAAATTAATATATAATGTTATAAAGAGTTGTTGCGCTTTATCGAAATCAAACCACAAAATAGAACTCCCTCAATGGGAAAACTTGGATGAGTTTTGTCGTCATTATCTTCAGTCTATAAATTATCATTACACATTATACCATCGGTTATCTAACAATTGACTCACAGAACCAGGTTTTATATATAATTTTTCTACCATATTGATATTCGCTACGTTGAAGAAATGTTTTCATGCAAATTTATTTACATTATTTATGAAGAACACCTGACAAAGTAAAAAATCCTGTCGACAAAAGGTTGTATTAAAAAGATTAAAAGCATTACAAAATTACAAAGAAGGATATTTGAAAATAGTGAGTACTGTCTTATATTCTTTCTTGCATTTTTTTCTTTCTTTGAAAACATTTTCCTTGGATGATTTTTGATTTCTTACTTAAGAAAAGTCATGACATAGTGTTTATATTTTTAACCAGTTTCGTTGTTATCCAACATTAAGATATTAATGTTTATAATGTATTTTGTTTTTCATTTTCATTATCTCTTAAAATAAAGAAGTCACAAACTGAATGTTCGTCTGACGAAAAATACTCTGCAAGAAACGTAATTTAAAGTAAATTTAATGTAGTTTATTTTGTTGGGCAATATTATCTAAGAGTGTGTAATTTTGAGTTGTAAGAAAAACTTGTCTGTAAGGTCCATTTCAAAATTTTGGTCAAAGTTCACCACGCCCTAGCGAGTTATCTGTTAATCGGGCCAAAAATTCGTAAAGACTAAATTTTCAGGAAATTTAATGAACATTATTTTTGCATACTTATAATTTTTCAAGAAGACTGTACTTTTCATATTATAAACAAAAGGGTGGAAAAAAGGATGTTTTTTAGAAGTCCTTCGAATTGTTCTCAAAACGTACAGGGTTCACGAGGAGGCAAAGTTGAAATTCGGGTTCAGCACTTCCGAAAATATAAGAAGTGATTGAGAAAAAGGTCTTCTGTATTTCCCCCCGTCAAACTACCATATGACTGGACAGGAGGAAAGCATTTCCATATAACGTCTTCCTCTCTTTCTACTCATAAAAGTGACAGATATCCTCTCGTACACTCCGTAGACTGAAAAGAGAGACCTTACACAAAAGGGATTGTTCAATGAACTTTGCACTTTATCCATCTTTTTTATACTTATTCTTGGAGCGCATAAGTTACGAAAGTAAGAAAATAAGTTTCACTCGAACCCACTTCACCTTACCGCGAAACCTGATTGTTGTTTAGCATTACAATACAGTGTATGCTAAACGGGGAAGTAAAAGTCCAGGTTACGCCGTAAAAGCGATGCGGAGGAAGGTCGACCGCGGAGATATTCTCTCGTCCAATCTAGACGCGTATAAATCGGAATGTATGCGGTTGCGTCGCCGTCGATGGAGTGAGAGCCAGCATTTGCATGGAATGTAAACGGCGGCTGCGAGACGGTGCACAGCTAAGACACACACAGACAGCGCAAACGAGATCATTCCGACGAACGGAATGGGAGCGACGTTCGACTCTCAGTCACGCACCTACCACCCATGTGCATTGTATTATCTTTTCTTATCATTTCCAGAATTTTTCTCGTACATTTCCCACTAAGCAATACTTACAACATGAAATGTCTTTTATTATATATATATANATTATGCAATTGTCATAAATACATGCGCGTTGTTTTGAAGAGAAGTAATGGTCAACTTTAACAAAAAAATTAATTATTCCAAAGCTGTTTTCAACTAGATGAATTTTAATGCTAAATTCTTTTCCAACTTTTATTGATGTTCAACCTTTTTTTTTTAAATTTACTTATATTTCATTTGTGCTCATAAATGTTTCTTTTATTTTAAACCGTACTTTATTTTTTTCATGTAATTTTAAAATCAACTTGTACGATTCTTGTATTTTCATTGTATCCGTAATTTAGAAAATAAAAACAAAACAAATCTTTGGATTGTAAAATTCACACAAAATGTAAGTCACATCCTGTAAATATATAACAACTCAATATGTAACTCAACAGTGCTTATTGCACACAGATCTCACATCATACTGTTAATTATTACAAGATATTCAATGCAATTATTTGTTAATACTAATAAATTATGACAACACTTTCTTGATGACTCCATTAATGATGAGCAAACATTCTCTGCAGGCAGTGACAATGATAAAAATTGATACTCTAAATATTAAAACGCAAATGTAATTTGTCGGAAATTTAAAAGATGTATTACCTAACATAAGCTGTGTTAGAAAATATATCTTTCAAATTTCCGACAAGCTACATTTGCGTTTTGTACTTTTCGTTGCAAAATCTTTTTTCAAGTACAGCTAAAACCTAGAGTCAAGTAACGTTCCAGTTGTCTTATATGCAGAATTTAGTACAAATGTTAGTATTTTCAGTATTAATTTTGCTTTTTCTGACGATATATCCCTGTTTTATTTTTTATCAGAGTTAAATGGAACAAATGTTTCTACATTCTTTCACAATTTAGCAAATTAGAGGTCAATGAATAAATTGTCATTTTAAAGAATAGTCATATTTTGAAAACTAATAAGGAGTTTTATTAACTTAGAAGAATTGCCACAAAAATATATGTTCCTTGATATCGATTTTGAACGAAAACTAAACAATTTGATGCAAAGCATAAAATACAATTAAGTTCAAAGTTAATAATTAAAAACAAATTCTAAATGACGTTTTATGGAACAAGTTGGGTTATAAATTCCGAGCGCTTGAAGGGGTCCGACAGAAAGAATCGAACATTTTAACAAGTTTTTAAATACTGTTTAACAAAGAAATATTAAGAGAGTCGATTAAAGAAAAAAGGACAATAAAATGCAATATTTAAGACTTTGAGAAATAATTTTAGGTAAATTGTTTTTCCAACAAAATAAAAAAAGTGCATCATTTTTTAATTTTATTTTAATTATTAAAAAAAGTTGATTGATGAAGATTTCTAGACTTAAAATAAAGCACAGACGTAATGAAGTAACGTTACACCATTTCGAATGCTGGACCGTGTTAGTCTATAATAATAATAATCAATTATTTCCCCTTACATTTGCGCAAAAAAAAAAAAGAAAAAAAAAGAATGATAACAATAAAACAAAAGTCAAAAGTTTTCATGCGATTCCAAAATCTCCGGAAACGTCAGACGGTAATTTCAAATCAAATCATTGCAATAAACTTCACAATTTGTATTTATGTGCAGATATATCTGATTGTTATTCGAAGCAGTTAAATATACCCAGGATTGCGTTCCAGACATAAACATGATCACGTAGACATTAACATTATTCTTAACGGAAGGATATATAGCATCTGTCTTGGGCATCGCGAAAACAGAGAAGATTAATCTATTGGCGAATGATAAAAGATATGCATAGATGAAACATGTCCCAAGGGCAAGTGTAATCACATTAAAGAATTCAAAATTAGATGAAGAACAGTATTTGTCACATGCCTCCATATGCAAGTGGTTGGATTCTGAGGTGAATAAACAGGTACAAGGTCGTGTATACTACCCGCTTGACGACCTCGTCGAGCGCGTTGCAGCTAAAACATGGCAGGCGTTAGAATAGAAGAGAATTTTGATGATGGTGTCGACATTTTATGTCTCGAAAATGGACATTAGTTTTGTGAAACAAACATTTGCGTATTGTGGAATTACCCTTTATATATCTTCGGAATGAGCAGAATTTGTAAAATAATATTTGAATTTCAACCTAAAACAATGAGAAAACGTAGTGAAAACAAATAGAAGATACGCATTTTGCGAGAAAAATTGCAGATAAAATAGAATTCATAAAAACCGCTCTTAGACAAAAGGGTAAAGATGGCGTCCATCGATATGAGGTACGTGGCGCAGCGAATAAAACCTCCAAAGTATGGAAGAAGCGCGAAAGTAACCATGATAAAATATAAAGAAAATCTGGAATGAGTGTTGGGAAAGGGGGTTTAATAATTAAATACAGTGGGTAAACTTGGAAATCGAACTAAACATATGAACTTTTCCTTTCATTTAGCAAAAGACTATTTTCTTTACCTGGATAATATGGCAGATACAGCTTCCTCCTAAATGCTGGTTGTAGGTATGAACAAAGTAAATATGACATCGCAACAGTTATGAAAATTGTACAATAATGCACAATGGAGCATTACGTAACTCTCGTACAATCCCCGGCGAATATCGTTTGTACCAGTATGGTCAGAGCTGGCAATTGTCAGAACTAACGTAGTCGAGAATCATATTTTTCAAATAAATCAGCTACGTAGCTTCTTTTATTGATGTAATTTTTAAATACTGTTAAATCTGGAAGGAAAAGTTAAAAGATGAAATAATGGGAAATCGCCGACACATCACTTAATGCTCTTAAGAACGATGCTTCATTTCTGTGATTTGCTCCATCCGATTGAGCAGAAAAGGAATTCAAATTTTCTGGGACTTTTGCTTATTAGTATATAATGATAAGTTCAGTTTAATTGAGGGTTTTCTGGGTTTCCCTCCATTGCTTAAGTTAAATGTCGGGATGATCCCTTGATTGCCACCCCAGAGTAAAGTGGAATTTATCCTCCAATTTTGGTTATAGTTATTCATGTATGTATGTTTTATGTTGTATGAATGTTTTATTATTTCATATTATTGTATATGTATGTTGTATGTATAGTATGTACGCAAATAGTGGTCAGGCGGGAGGGCAGGCCTGATGGACTGAGCCTCGCCACTGAATGCAGTCATTTTATTATTTTTATTATAAATAAATGCGTAAATGATCCATTAACCTGACAGCGACTATCGTCGTAAAATGTGTTATGTTAATATCATTTCAACCATTTGTAAGCGTGAAATAATTACAAAAGCAAATATAAGCAAATGGGAATGATCATTCACGTCAACAACTCCCAATTAATCTAGAACTCACTTGCGTATCCATGAAATCTTTTAACATCAAAACAAATATGTACATTAGGATATTAATGGTCTTGATTGTAGAGAATATATTTCAACGCAATTAAATCTCCGGTTTCCTTTTTGCGACTGGAGGCGTGCATGTTAGACGCACGTCGACGGGCGACTGAATAGCAATCGATTCCAATTACGAGCGTCGCACTTTGTTCCTTTCTGGTACGCTGCACCGTGTTTTGCGGTCATTGACAGGGTTGGGCACCTTGTCATCGAAGGGACTTACACGCATTTGTCAAACACTGATATATACTTCTACCACACACTTACACTTAGCTACGGTGAACTTTCACATTTGATATAACAAGGACTCATTCTGCGTAATGTTCTACAAAGATCTAGTAACATTTCAAAAACTCTGTTTCTGTATCTGAGACTGACGTAAGTACAACTTGAAAGAAATGGAAATTTCTTAAATAATAATAATTATTATTATTATTATAACCAACCACTGAAGTTTGGTATAAACAGAACCAAGGGAAGTAACGACCACAGAGGAAATCAACAAGTCCACACCGAAATGTGCATCCCTGCCAATAAACCGGATATTGTTATTACGGACATGCAAATCAGAACCTGCTTGTTGATTGATGTAGCAGCGCCAGCTAATAAAAATTTAGCGCAGAAAGAAGCTGAAACGCTGCTGAGATACAAAGATTTAGGAACCGAAATTAGCACGATATGGGGGTTAAAACAAAGATTATCCCTGACAATTTAGGTTCTCTTGGCACGCTATCAGTAAATTTCAAGAAACATTTAGATTCGATCCCAGGAAAACCAAGAGAATGGGAAATACGAGATAGCTCTTTTTGGCGCATTTTAAGAAAGTGCATCTAATCCTTTAGAGTGCGGGTAGCAACCTGGGATTAGATATTTGAACGAGCTACAACAACTTTAGAGCTGTAAAGTGAACATCACTCCGCCAATAAAAATAATAATAATAAAGTGTCTTTATTCTGCCGAGACTTATACCTTAGGGTCCGCTCTTCCGTCGAACCATTTGAAACATTTACATTTTAAAATACAAGATGAGAATTGGGAAGATCGTATTTACATTTAACGCTGGAAAGCAAAACTAGGGACCATCCTGGTGTAATACCTTAAGAGATTTGAGTAAATCTAGCAAAAATCCAATCAGGATGGCGGCTTAATGCCGAACAAGAGATAGAATGTCTCATGTTGTAACGTTTTATGGTTGTAAACTAACCTCAAATTTATACATTAAGTCCGACTTATTTTGGAAATTCACTTCTGGCCATTATCCTTTCTCTTCTGACCGTCTCGATTTAAAGGAAACTAGGAAAATTAGATTAACTAACATTCTCTACGTAAATCTGAGCGTTTACTTATAGATCGCAAGACTGAGATATTGGCCTGAATAACAGGAGTGGAAGATGAACGTATAAAAAAATCTACCTTATTCAGAATTATTGCAGTAGATAACCAGCAGACATGCGCAGGTATTTGAAAGTTAGGAAACGTCTGTTGTCGCAAAGCACATTTTTGAACTGTGAGAAACCTTTTTCCACATCCGCTGATACAGCTGGAGCATACTTGAAATACGCTAAATCAGTGGCAGGGCGATCTTCTTCAATGCAGGAAGTATCAAATGTTTCACCAGTTAGCGCTTGAGAAATGCGACACAAAAATGTATCAAGAATATTTTCCACTTTCTTGTATATCCTTCTTCCAACTTCCCCTACACTGTTCAAATCAGAGGCAATTATGTTAACTAGTTAGAGAACTTTCCAGACTTGCACCTTTCTCCTGTATACGTGTGATTCTTTGTGTTAAGCGACTGAAATTTGCTTTATGAAGACTAGCTGTCCTTCAATTTCACTGTTTGAAAATAGTGTTTTAGCCCCATCAGTTGCAGTAGCATCGTCAGGATTTAGTCTTTCTATAACACGCTTCACCATCTAGAAATGATCGCAATAATATATTGTTGAATCTGTCCAGGTGCCTGGTCCTGGTGGGAGTGGAAAATATGGACTTGAAGAGCAGTTTACGAGAGGGAACCTGGACAAAAATTTTCTTAGACTTTGATACTAGGCAATACACTTGAGAAAAATGTGCTCTAACTTCCTCTGCCACCCTATGCATTGCGTGTGTTAAGCAAGTGATGTGCACCATTTTCGGGTAAAAAGCTTTTATTTACTTTCCTGCTTTCACAATGTATGGCGCTGCGTCAGAGGCAAAAAGCAAGACGTCATTTCTGGTACCCTCAGGTCACAACAAAAACATATTTTTCAAAGAATCTACAAATTGCGGAGTGGTTAAGTTTCTAATACCTCACTTGTAGGCAGAAACACTTCACCTGGTCCGTCGATCTCCAATATACCAATGATCATGTTAGCATGTAACGATTTTATACATCACTCGTTTCATTAGATACGAAAATCTTCTTTCCGTGTACTTTTCCCCGTATCTTGTTAATGGTGTTGTCGTAACATTGTGACAGGAAGTTCTTCCGAAGAGTTGAGTCGTCTGGGATAGGACGTCCAAAATGTAGTTCCAGAAAACACTTCCATTGAGCATTGTTCAATATTCGAAATGGGATGTTTGCAGAAACTAAAGCTTCACTAAAGTCTTTGTAAAAATCTGACGATTTATCATGGATACACATTATTGCAGTAACAGTTGCGTGGATTTCTTCTTACTTGCAAGTTCCACTGCCCGTACATGCTTATGGCGACCCACATGTTGCTAAACAGAGAATTTTCTTTCGGCTGATACCTTTGATTCGCACATCCTACAAAATAACACTTTTCCGTCCGTAGAAAAAACATCATCTCCAAATTCAGATACAAGTTGTGTTAAATGACAAGATTTAGTTGGCTTTATTTTAGGCACGGTTGAATGAAGCCACGAACACTGAAATGAACACCAAACTTTCCTTTCTGAAAATCTGTACATAACTAAGTCTGTGACAATCAAAATAACAGATCAAACGCTTGCCATTCAACTTGCACATCGCCGCAAGCACAGTGGAAATAGGAGAATTGCTACGACAACAATATGTAAGAATATAGGTAAGAAACCGACTCTCAACCGACGTACATTGTCGACCTACTAAACAAATATCCAATTATTTCGTTAGATTAAAAATAAATGTTAAATAATTTAATAATTTTAGTTAATCTAATTTCTTGCAAAAAAGAAAGAGAGAAGTCAGAAAAGGGAGTAAAACGCAAAAAATGACGTAATAATTTAAATAAAAGACCTAAAACTTCAAAAACAGAAAATATCACGAAAAAATGCCAAAATAAATTAATATTTTTTTAACAAAAAAAATCGTGTTCAGGATTTTAATACTTAAGAGCAATCCATACTGCAAAAGGAAAAGAAGGTGACATGTCATCAAAATCCTGGCCCTGATGATAACAAATCATAGAACTTTGCATGTCGAGATATTTATTATTGGTTACAATATGATTGTAACGAGGCAACACCCAGCAGCATCGGGAGTCGGGGAGACGGAGTCGGCGGTGAATGCCTGCGGACTGCAAAGGTGAAACCTGTAGTAGACCAACGACTCATAAATCCAGCTGAACCAACAGCGCGAGTCTAAGGGAATGCTCGTTGAACTTCACGGATACCTCTACATAATGCGTATTCACCTTTTACTACATACAAATGGTGACCGCACCAGAAATTCAACCAAAATCACTTTCTTAATTGAGTCAGGAAACTCGCTCGGCAGACATTTTAATTCATGATGCCGTCTTTGACACTGTTTTGAAAACGTCATGAATAATAAAAATCAGGAGTGTGCCTCACTCAACTTTCCAATTACAACTCATAACAATAACACTAATAGCTTACATTACACTAAAATTAAAAAAAACAACTAAAAACTAAATAATATCCTATAATTATTAAATTAGACCAATTTAAAAGACCAATCGGTATCAAAATATTCATCAGCACTTCACATAGTACACTCTTAAACTTCTGCGCATTCAAGTACAGATTGCATGAAATTTCTTCTACCTTAAACTCTTTGCAATAACCTTGTCAGTTGATATAAAAAGGGCATCCAACTCATTTTTGCACAAAATATTTTGGCCGTACCTCAGAAACGGTGCAACGTACAGGAATGCGGTTTCGCCATTTGTACGCACAACTAACTGACCAATGAAAATGGTTATATTCATATTTTCAAAATTTTGAATATTAAAAATCCAGAAGTGGGGTACAAAAGAGTAAATGAAGTCCGAATGAGCTGTCCAGAAATAGGCAAATAGGCTTCTACTCCCATTCAAAGCCAAATCTCAAGTTTGGT